>OMNV01013715.1:18187-34562 GCA_900303265.1 Brotula barbata
CAGCGGGAACGAGGCATTTGTGCGGTCGTTTTCGGTGCCGCTCTGATCTCACCACAGCCTCACAGAATCTCTAAGAGAAAGGGAAATCAAGGGCCGTGTCCCAGAAGAGTTAACATGGACTTAGAAATATATAATATAATAAAACTCATGAAAAATAAATGCAAGATACACTGCACACACAGCGACACACACTCGGTTACTCTTCCCAGCGGCTTCAACAATCATCTATCCATTACGCGAAAACACCAAAATTCCAGTGAAAAGTCCCATAAAAAAAACAGAACAACCACACACAAAAAACACCAAAGAGAGGCCTCCTCCCTCCGCTCATCCTTATATTCCTTTTTAGATCTCCCTCACTCTCTCTGGCTATAATTTATTATTTTATTTAGCTCAACTCGTGTTATTTATCTGATGGGCTTTTGCAAGCATACTGATCTGATTACAGCACCAGATAAGTCAGCTTATGCAACATATGGGGGTTGTGCTGTTTGATTTTCTCTCCTTTCTTTTCCCGTTCCTATCCTCCTGTTTTCTCCCACTACATGGTGCTGGCAGGCAAATTGCATTTATTTGTCTTAAAGTCCAGGGAGCCACACTTGCCAATCTTATTGTATTGTCTGACAAATAGCGCGGTGCTGTGGAAATCTGAGCCGCTTCAAATTCGTTCACTACCCTGCCCGGTTGTGTCGTTTATATACTCGCCCAGCCTGTTGGACCACAACTGGATGCTTGCCAGACCAGCGATGGATGCTGGGATTTCAACATGTGTTATGATAAAATACGAACGCAGGTTTAACTGAAAGGACGAGGTCTTCGCTCATGCTGCCGTTGCTAGGGGAGTTCTGGAATAACACTCGTAACAACCTCGATAAAGCCTGCAGCATGGAACAGATGTGAAAATCACGCTATAAAAATTCCAAATGCAAAATAATTATCGGGTTGTGATGATATAAAGCAGCGATCCCCCAAACCCACGACTGCTTTGTGGTGATAAACTGACAACACCTGAGATGTTGTCAAACTTACGCTAAATGCTTTTAATAGTGTGTTGAAATAATTAGAATTTGAAGATACAGGTAATTATTCAACAGCCTGTCACTGTAGGTACTTTTTTTAAATTACAGAGTCAAATTCTAAAAAGATAATACATTTGCAAGAAAAAAAAAAAATTAGATATGCTCCAAGATTAAAAAATTGCTGATTTGTGAGGAAAAAACTAAGATACTCTCCGAAATTATAAAATCGCTAATTCGTGAGGAAAAAAAAGTCAGATATTCTCAGAGATTATAAAATCACGAATTTGTGAGGAAAAAAGATTGAATATTCTCTGATCTTATAAAATTGCTAAATTGTGAGGAAAAACACAGATATTCTCTGAGATTATAAAATCGCTACTTTGGGATGAAAAAAAACACAAATATTCTCTGAGATTATAAATCGTTAATTTGTAAGGAAAAAAAGTCAGATATTCTCTGAGATTAGAAAATTGCTAAATTGTAAGGAAAAACGCAAATATTCTCTGAGATTATAAATTCACCAGAAACACTCTGAATAGCATCATTCACACACAAACCACTAAAGCATGTGCACACAGACGGCGTATTCACACATGTATAACCTCTCACACACACCCACACACACACACGGCTATGATCACACCCTCACACAGGTACAGGTTTTTTTCGTAATGTGTGTGCACGCTTTTAGTAGTATGCACATGCTTTCAGTGGTGTGTGTGTGTGTGTGGGTGTGTGGGTGTGTGTGTGTGTGTGTGTGTGGGTGTGTGTGTTTATAAATAACATAAAAGCGTGAATTCATTTTTTCCTGCTAATTTGCGATTTTTAATGTTAGAGAACATCGAAGGCTTTTTCTCGCAAATGTACAACTTTATAACCTCAGAGAGTTTGGCTCTGTCATTTTTGACAAAAGCGGCCATAAAACGCTGTCATATATCGAGATAATTAAGAAAAAGTAAGTGTGATTCTTAAATACTGACTGCAAAACTGTCTTACTAAAATGTAGAATCTCATACTTGAAAACTTGTGACTAACTGTATGCAAAGTTACATGTAGGCCTACTTTAATGTAAACATCTGCTTTTCCTGTGAACATGAATAAAACACATCTAAAGCAGTTGAAAAGCAATCAAAGAGTGTGAGCTCTTAATTTGGCCTTATTAGCCCTTATGAAATGACTAAAAATCAATCAAAAATGTAATGAGAGATTTCATTATTTTGATGGGATCCTTCGTCCATATGACCCAATTGCTCTATTGACCTATATAATCCAAAATAATGTCTATTTATTTAATCATCACATACATTCGGTAGATGGCGCTTGTCATTTCCTGCACACGGTTTTCTCTGTCTGAGCTTAAACGTTGACGATAAAGCCAATTTTACCGTCAGGATTCCATTCCACAGTTCATGTAGCGCTACGTAGTGATCTTTGACGTTAATGATCGTATGAGCGGATCGTTCTTCTTCTGTTCTGAACGGCTCAGCTGGCGCCCAATCAGAGCCTTCGCACTACGAGCAACTGAGCTGACAATGAGACGGTGGCCATATCCACAATGAGTGTGTAACTCACAAGAATTGGTGTGAGCGAGAGCGAAAGGCAAACACACACATTAAGGGGTTAGTTTTGCCACGCGAATACAAACGCTCAGACGCGTGGACTAATTATTCCGGCGAGCACAATGACAGCACTCACACCAGACGGAAAGTCATTCTTGTAACCATTATCACAGCTTGAAGCCAAAAATCAATAGAGGACCAAGTGTAAAATTCATTTTCAAAGCACAGCTGCTACGTTTTGACATTTTGCAAAGACATTCACCAAGGAGTAATTTGACTGCTTAAGCTTTATTGTCTGCTATGAGGACATTCCTCCTGGGATTAAACTCTGCTTGTTATTATTGTCTCTCACTCGTACGTTACTTTGGATAAAAGTCTGTTAAATGCATTAATGGAAAGGTAACTAAGCTGCAGTGTCGCACATCTCGGCAGACAACATACAAGAAAAATATGACAGAAAATATATGTCCTTCTTCTCACCGTAACCTCTACAGAGTACCTGGGAAAAGACAGAAATATTTGTAGTATTAAAGTATTACACAACTGGAATCTGAATAAAAACTGATATTGTGTTTGTTTTGTTGTAATTGTGAACCTCACTTTGTTGTGTGTGTGTGAGAAAACTACATACATTTGAGAACTACATATTTGAGAACCTCTCCCCTCTCTCCCTCTCTCTCTCTCTCGCTCTCTCACACACACACACACACACAATACGCAAAATTATAATGGAATTGCATTGACAATTTTCGCTCTTGCACTGATAATTACTTCAGGGTCACAGCTTCATTAGCAGAGAGGGCCAGCAAGCAGCTTAACACTTCAAAGAACGAAAAGAAAATGTATCTGTGTGTGTGTGTGTGTGTGTGTGTGTGTGTGTGTGTGTGTGCGTGTCTGTGAGAGAGATGGCAAATCATTGAATGGTCGGAAACACAATTAAAGTCAAGTATAGAGGAGAAAAAAAAAGTACCTCTGAACATAAATAGTGGTGTTGTTCAACTACAGGATGACTTTAATTTCCTTTGGGATTAATAAAGTATCTATCCATCCATCCCTCATCTATCTATCTGTCTGTCTGTCTGTCTGTCGATCTATCCTTCTACAGAACAAAATGATGATAAACTACAAAACTACACTGTATAATGCATCAGTCCAATTCAGTGAGCCTTAGTAAACAACAAATTCTAAAGAATGAGTTTGGAAAATGTCAGTTTTGTGTGTGTGTCAAGAGACACACTGAATATCCTTATTGGTCAGTCCCTCCAGGAAATTGTGATTTTTTTCGATGGCAAGAATTATTGCAGTACACCCAAAATTCGCACTGTTAATGAGGGTTTGCAATTTAGCAAAATCTCCACGATAAAGTCCAAATCCAGAGTGGTAATAAAGAGCTGTGTGTAACGTATCAAGGCGCTTCTCGCCAATAATGTTGAATTGTTGACCGATTTTGTGAGCAAATTTGTTCTCTAATCATCTGCGTGCAACTTGCTTTAATCCAAAAGTCCGTCTGTAAAATTTGGATTGAAATAAATGGAATGCTTTTGCAGTTAGCAAGGCTCAGTTAGCAACATCCCCTCTCATCAAAACACGAGGTGGGTTTATGGGTAATGTAGTCCTGTCCTCAGAACCAGGCCACTAGTTTGATCTCCTAACTCCTCAGGATGAGACTACGATGTCCCATGAACACCCATCGTTGCACCATCACAAAGTGACATCATAACAGCGTACATGCAGGTGAAAATACCATGGAAAAATACAGAATGGAGAAGTTTTGCTAAATCCTGCAATTTCACAATCACAATCTTTGAGAAAAATTAAGCATTTTTGATCGCAACAAACCAAAATATGACGGTGAATACATGATTTGGTCCAATCCAGAATATATTTACTCCATCCCACTTTCTCATTCCTCTTTCTCGTCTTTTACTGAAACTTTGCTCTGCATCGCTCACCCTTTTATCCTGACATCATACTGAAAAACAACTGTCGGATCTTTCATCTTTCAGCTAGGACCAATTACCACCAGAGTGTGTGTGTGTGTGTGTGTGTGTATGTGTGTGTTTGTGTGAGCATTCTCTCTTTTAACACTGGTGTGAACCCATGTACGTATGATGACAGCATGGGAGGACTGACGGGGCCGAACGGGGGCTGATATACTAAGAACAGAGACTTTACAGGATGTACCCTCAGAGAAAAGACTCATTAAAGAGGCAAATATGTTTAATCAACTGACGAAACCACAGATGACGTAAGCCCTTATGCATGGACATAGTGCCTCACGGACTGTTATAAAGAGGACGGAGAGGGTGAAGACACCGCCAGAGACAAAGATGTCCAAACGTGAGACAGAAAGGCAGCAGGACTGAAGAGAGACTACCAGGCTAAACGGGTAAAAATAGTCAAAAGTGAGGCAAAATATCAAAGATAAATGTCAAAACGCTGTAAGTGAAGAAATCTAAACCTATTTATACGCATTGACAAGACACCACGTGTCCACTTTGGTGGCTGAGATAATGGAAAAAGCAAAGTAATGAAAGTTTTGTGAGCTAGCAGTCAAAACAAACTTCAAGCTCATCAACGAAACATTCGATGGGACTCGAACTGTGAAGTAATTTAATGCTTCACTCCTTCAACACATCAGTGGCATCACACGCACACACGCACGTGCACACACGCGCAGACACAGTCGAGATGAAAGACGCCGCGGGGGAACGCAGACCACGTACACACAGGAAGTCAGACAAAATGTCTTGGCATCTATCACTTCTGAGGGCTTACAGAGTCATACACACTCACACACACACACACACATATCCAGGCACTTACACAAAGTCTCAGTTAAAGGCTGCTACCTACCCAATCAATACTTCCATTATAGCAGAAAAGGTTCTTTTATTTGTCCTGATTGAATTTGAGGGAGGGGAGACAGCTCTTGTCACTTTAAACAGGGTTCACCGGACTGATCATTAAACGGGGTGGATCAGGATGTAAGCAGGCATGTGGCACACGCACACACACACACACACGGGCATGCATTATAAAGCAACTGCGCTCCAACCCCAAAAAATACCAATTAGATCTTGCCTCCCTTTCTTTCCCTACTTCCCACTCACTCTCCCCATCAGCAGGAGCAGCATTCTGTCATTATCACTCTGTCTTTCGCTTTCTCAATCTGATAATGATGCTATTGTATAACTCTGTGCGCGCGCGAGTGTGTGTGTGCGTGTGTCAGTATGGTTAAACACTGAGGCAGATTCAATGAAATTGCCAAATAAATGTACGCGGCCTGCACAGCTCTTAGTCATAGTTCCGTGTGCGTACATGGCAAATACACGCTGAGTACGCCATCACAAGTATTTGCATGTGTGTGCAGTGTACACAACAAACATCTGCTTCCTAGGATGTACGTCCATTAAATTCAGACTCGGAAGAGCAAAGTTAATCTCCTCCCTGCGCGTTGCGAATCGTTCCTCACTTTTCACGATTCCCACATTGTCTTTGCGTTTGTTATGAGGAAACGCCGTGATCTTGTTTAAAGTGGCTTAAAGTGCCCTTAAGCAGGGCACTTTTTTTTTCCTGACCAAATGTTAGATTGTGGCTGTACTTGGCCATTTTTTACACGAAGAAAGAGCATTTGTCAGTCATCGTGTCAGCATCCAGCAGTTCCCTCGGGCGATGCTGTAACAATGGAGCTTTGCCTCCATTCGCAGCAGCGGCAAACGCACCACAGTGCACTGAAACGGCCTCATAAATCAGGCTAAGTATATCAGGCTAAATGTAGCGCCATCATGGGTTCAGCAATGAATGTGAAAAAACAGCAGCTGAGATTCTATCAGCGTAATCCTTCGGCATACTTCTCAGTTTATTATTCCGTTTCTGCTCTGCTAGGTTAGCAGATTACGCTAGTAAGGTTTGACCCGAGATGATCGTGCACAAATTTCAGTATAAGACGAACATTCGGCAACGGTTATGTTTGAAAATAATAATAATAAAAAAAAAAGACATATTGTAGGACTTGATGATTACAAATAGAGTAAAATACAAATACACAGCGATGGAGGGAACAGGTGGACCGTCTGTTCACAACCCACGGGGGACTTTAGTACAGGGCACCAACGTCTGAATCTTGATCTTTATAGGGAACCTATAACATTTTAATGCCAACAGTTAAACAGTTATATTTCATCGTTTTTATTTCATGTTTTACATTTCTAGTTTCAGAATAATTAAATCCATCTAAATAACATTTCGCCTGTGAGATTGGAGATTTTACACACCGGTGAGCCTGAAGAATAAGCACAGGGCTGGGCTGGGGACGGAAAAGGACATGAGACAAGAAGAGACAAAAAACAAATCTCAGCCCCTGGCCACACCCCCAGATCAGAGGTCCACATGTTGCTTCTGGGTCAGGAAGGTGGTCCTTGGGTTCAACTCTGGGCTAAACAACCGTATGGATTTACCACTGTAACTCCTGAGGTATTGACACTTTCATAACCGCAGCTATTGACCAATGTATTTGAATGGCAGGATTAGGATTGTCCATATTCTCGCGAAACTCGCCTCCTCCAACATCAGTAAAAAAAAAAAAAAAAAAACCTCAAACCACGATCGTCATTAGCACCATCGCCGCCACCCTTTAGAGTTACAGCGTTAGCGGTGATCTTTGTGTGTGTAGATGTAGTCTCTCAAGAGGCTCATTTGCATAGAAAGGGTCATTGTGCTAAAATATTTATGGATATTCCCACTAAAATATGCATGACAGTTGGAGGTTCACTGGCATCACTAAGCCAAGGGCAGCACTGTATAGTACATTAACACACACGCACACACACATGCACACACACACAAGCACACAGGCTGCTCCAAGTGGCCATGCTGCCCTTACACCTATAATAATATCAAACACCGCTGTCTCTTTATGATGTGGAGTGTGTTCCCGCTCGCTTATGAATTAAAAAGTTCTATGTTTTAATCACAAGGCTACCGATAATCAAGTATATATCAGTTTTATCATAGCTATGACCATCCATCCACTATCTATTCCGCTCATCCATGTCAGTCTATCACAGGGGCTGACACATCGAAACTCAATCACACTTCCATTCACGCCTACGGTGGATTTAGATAATCAAAGTCACCCATACGCTGCGTGTCTTTGGAGACATGCACCTGATCTAAAATAGCTGTCTGGTTCGATCGCCTTGGAAGGCGTGTGAAAATCACTCACACGTGTACGGGCTGACGCATCACTTCCGGGTGAAATCGTGCGACCGACCATAGAGAGAGTCACATGGGTTACTATACTGATTAAGCAGATCACAGCTCATTATGTACGTTATTGCGCATGAGGGCACATGTTTACTCAGAGACTAAGCACTGCTCTTTCCATGCAAAAGCCAGCACACTCACACACACACACACACGCACACTCACACACACCACATAGTGTTCACTTGAATTAACACAGAGGAACATGCAACATTGTGTGCAACGCTGCAAATATTAAACATTAAAAGAGAAATCCTCTGCACCACCAACACAATAAACTAAATATGATAGAAGAAATACAATTAGCACATCGCATTTCTGTTGCAGCGATGTTGAACCTCGTGTTCAACATCTTCAGCTTGGCTTCCTCATCACGTCTTGCATGGGTTTTGCTGGAATGTCTCACATCTAAGATCTAATATTTCCTTTGATTCCTACAGATTACAGTCACGCAGCACATCGTCGTTCTTAGAATAATGTTTTGCGTATGGAAATGGTTCTTTTTGGAGCTAACTCAACTCACTGGGACTTCTGCTACTAACGTTAACAGCACTATTGAGCCTGCGAGGATTCAAACTAGCATCCTGCATGGACCCGAAAAGGAAGACATAGAGGACATTCACGTATTCATGTCTGCACGTAAAGTCATTTAAATTACCTCAAGGCAAGAATAAAATCCACACTGCTCTTTTCTGTATATTTTACTCTATGAAGTTTCATTTAAAAAAATAACAAAATATTCCATTAAAATGACTGGCAAATACACTAATTGTTATGGGAGAAAATGGAGGCTCTGTCTTTGAAATATAAACCCGGTCCCGTTTTGTGCGAACACCGAGCCACACCGTGACAATTGTAATTAACACAGTGACATGCAAAATTCCTTTTATTAATGTGAAGATGGGTACAATGTCCGTGAACGGTTCATCCCAGATTATACATTTGTTAGTCGTTGGATCGTGCCGATCCCTTGGTTAACGCTACAGCACGGTAGGTGGGAAGAGTGAAGAAAAAATAATTATAACAATTACCTCTCCTACTTTATCTCTGCCTGACACTCACAGCACGCTCTCATGCGGCCATATTCGCACGCAGACGGAATATAATAGCCGTGCTAAGCGCACACTGACAGTACTTAATGACAGTGTTTCCACTAAAACAAGTGCAATGAAAGTAGGGAAGATGGCATAATATGTGCCTAGAAGGACACTAAGCAACGCCTTCCCCACAGATCAATACTGCGTGCCAGGAGTGTCGCACACACGTACTTACATACGGCGCTACGCAACACGCGCAGACATCTGACATCCACGGAAACACACACAGGCACGTGCAGGAGAGACTACAGCACGTATGTCTAAGAGTGAGGCTGGCTGCTGTGTTGTGTCATATTACAGCATTATTAGTGTTTTAGTGTGTGTGTGTGTGTGTGTGTGTCACAAAAGGCAGACACACACAATTGCACCCACGCAGTGAGTTCGACTGTACAGGCCAATCGGTCGGAGTCCTTTTTAGGAAACTGTTTTCCGTCTTCCTACCTGTTTTTCTCTGTTTCGCCGCTTCCTGTTGTTGTTGTTTTTACGAGGACGTGACAAGGCCTCACTCTTCCCGCTCTGATGAGTATCCTAGGTGGAGATGTTGTGGTGTAGGAGAGTACACCGAAATGAGTTGGCTGTTCTCTGAATGGCTTTGGGTTTGTGTGCGGCTCAAAGGATTCTGCCGAGGCCACAGGAGAGGAGACCTCCTGCTTCAAACTAAACTGACAAGCAAAACGAAAAGAAAAGAAATTTTACGCAAAATACATTCAAAATCCTTAATAGGCAACACTCCAATATTTCTGATCACTCGGCACAACAGTACTTTCTAGCCTTTGGCACATTCTCCTTTCGTGTTTGTACAAATTCCATTGCACAGATATTGGATTTTGTAAAGTGTTGTGAGGTGAAAACAGAACAATATTCTTCTTATAAATACTCTCCACTTTTCTGTCTCTTAGATTGGTTCTCACCAAGTTTGTACATTTGTACAGGTGTTTTTTTTGTGTTCTACATGAATAAGAATCCCTTGACTTGTGCAAAAGTCAATAGTCTAGACTTCCTCTCTTTTTGAACATGCTACATAAACCTGCACAACAGCACATTTCAACTGTTTAAACACAATAAAAACCTCCCACACCACCAAACACATCAAATGACAAAGACTGTGTAAATGCAGTTTTTGCTTAATCTTCTTCTTTATGCCAGCTCAATCGCAGCAATTTGAGTTAATGCACATATCCACATAGCTAAAGAGCAGTTTTTGCAGTTGTTGACATCAGACAGCAGATCAAGGAGGAACGCAGTAATAAGAGAATAAAGCCATAATATGCCATGTACTCAGACTTTGTTCTCCTATTTCTTCTGTCTTGTCAACAGCGATCTTAATGTTCCATCATCACATACCATCACAGCACAACATATAATCCTATCATAGAACATACTATCCAATCAAATCTTCGGGCGTTTTCCAATCTGTGGCTTATTTGCCTCTGAATCAGGGAGTACGCTGCTGAAATGTTGTATTTTTGGTTTGGATTCATATAAAAACATCCGGACAAAGCCGAGTGTATCACTAAAATCCATGGGAGAGATCTTCGTCTGTTCACGGATCAAAAATTGTGCTACGTTCCGATTTCTTGTCTATTTCAAGCTACATATAATTCAAAAACGACGTATCTAATTCCGATTCTTCAAACATCCAACTGCTGTTCACCGTCAATATTGATATATTCTTTTAACAAGTTGTTGCTCCTTTACTCATTATTCTATCCATACACACAGGCAAGAAATCAGAGTTTGGAACATTGGCGTCCATAACGATATTCAAAGTAACACTGATAGTGGTACATTAAGATGCGAAACGGAGTTACGGAGAGGACACAAACACACGCGCAAATAAGGCGGATAATGGATTTCGCGGCATTTTGAAGGAGGAAAAGACGATGAGAAAGAAAAGTCTCGAGGAGACAGAGAAAAAAGGCGAGAGGGATGAGCGAGAGGAGATTTCCAGAGGCGTAGTGATTCCCACCACCAAGACCGTGAAGAAATAGGCAATGGACCCATGACAGGCACAGAAACTGCTTAGAGACACCGTCCATATCTGCCTGTTGTGTCTATCTGTTTTATTTCTCCTTCCCTCCCTCCCTCTCTCCCTCTCTCTCTCCTCCACCTCCTTTCTGTCTCACTTTCTCTCTCCCAGTTCCATTTTTGCACTTGTTCAGTGAAATTAACATCACCACTTCAGCCAAGCAGGATAACAATAATGATGACAATAAGGGCTGATGATGCATTGGAAGGATACAAGCTGACAGATGGCTCAATCTGTACGTGGCGCCACATATAATGAGATGCCACCTAGCTTCCTGTCTCAGTCACAGGAGCAGGACACCTGCCACAACCCCCCTGACGCCCTCCATATACAACGTGCTCTGTCCACAAATAATCCCTGCAAATAACTGTCAGAGACCTTGACGTACACACCTCTTCCTCCCCGCCCGCCTGCACGTCTCCCTCTTACAGCACGGGGAACCAGCTTTCTACCCCACAGCGAGCGGAGCGTGACATCTCATTTTCAGCAATAATACTGGGCCGATCGTGCTCCTCCCTCCCCCGAATTAAAGAGAGAGCCAGCGCGGTGTTACACGTGTTCATGAGCAACTTTCAGCAGGAAAGTGCACGGGAGAAGATAAGCGCACACACTTCACAAAAAGCCACATACGCTGGCTTGGTTTCCACGTGCGCCACGAGCCCTCCTGCAGACAAACGTGCAGTCGGCAGACTCATTCACACGCAGGAAATACATGAATTCATGGATAAGCCAACACTCAGAGACACACAAAGCACACATAGACTGGCAAAGAGGCTGAGGCAGATTCAAATTGTCTCCCCGGTGTGCTCTCACTATCTGTGGAGATGTTTACAGCAGCAGCATGCTAAGGTGAAATGTGTCATCGCAATAGGAATATGACAAGAGTGACAGTCGGAACACTTAAGGTCTGCTGGTCTGTGCTGTTTACTTGGGGTCAAAATAAAAGAATTTGACAGTGGAAAGGATTCGTAGCACCTTCGGGCTTGCATTTTTATGCCATATTTGACAGAACCGCACACACACACACACACCACCTCCTCTTTAAAAAGTTAGGATTTCCATTTGTTGTTTCACACAGTAAAATGAAAACGCTTGAGCGGAAAGGTAAGAATGGAGCACATTTTTCAAATAGCAACAAATAGAACAAATAAAGTTTGAATGCTTGTCCGAGTAGTTTTTTTTTTTTTATTATAAATGAATTGTGGTGAAACAACAAAAGCTATGACGAGTAGAGTTTGATATTTGACCTCGCAGCTGTTCTGTCTGCTTCGGAAAGCGCCACATGAGAGACGTAAGAAAGTGATGCCCCTACAAGAAAGGGATGAACTGCTGGATACGCCACAGAGAATAAATTCGTCTGCCGCTGGTCTCGCCGCCACGATAGAAACAAATCGACCATAAGGTACACGAAGAAATCAAAGGAAACCTGCGACGCCCTTTCTGTAGCTGCACCATCTGCTTTGAGGCGTCTGCATGTTGTGTGAGATCCTCAGATCTGCAAAATTTATGTGGGTGCAGGAGTGCTATAAAAAAATAAATAAAGAAAAGATTAGCCCCGCCCCCTCACCTCCGCAAATGAAAAGGGATGGCTGTTAACTAAATGAATCAATTGGATTGCATTTCATTATATCCTGAACACACAAGAAGGCTGACAGACACTGTAGTGTTCCCTCACTGTCACAAGTCAGCGACTGCCGAGTGATGTCATAGTACGACGCACCCCGTGAACAGCTGGAGGCTTTTTTTCATAAAAGTCACATTTGATGCAGGGCGGTTTGATTTGTTCTCTCCTGCTCTCTGCTCATTCTTGTCGTTTCTTCGCACGGTTTTTCTCCTCCAAGCCAGCCAGACTCTCCACTGTTTGCAGGCCTCGGTGCTAAGTCTTCCCGCGACGCCGCTTCAGGGTGTTTATTGATTTTCCTGCCCCTTCCCAACTACACAAATGTGTTGCTGTGTATTGTAAGGACATAAAATGCTTACGATATTTGCATATTTATCATGCAAACCAAATTTCCTGTTTTGTATGGAACAGAATTGAAAAGGAGCTTATAGAATACCCACCGGATAACCCAACCCCCACCCCTCAACTACACACACACACACACACATACACACACACTGTGCCGTGCATAAGAAAATGTTTTGGCATGAGGCAGGAAATAGCATAGATTAGAATACAATAGAATAAATGGTCATTTGTCTTTGGTCCCATATAGAACAAATAACATCAAACATAAAAGACACAAAAAATAATTAACAATAGCTGATCAAAATATTCAGAAAATGTAGATGTTGAGCTGTATATATATATATATAAATATAAATATATATTTCCTGAGCCAATGACTGTCCTTTGTAGTGTGAGAACCATCATGAACCATGGGACAGTATTTTCTGATGTCATCGAACATCTGCCTTTCGAGGAAGCCATGTGCTTAAGACGGCCGAGTGTAAACAACTGTACTTCTGTCTTACAGCGCACACACTCAGATGCAGACATCCAGCACATCTTAGCGTGAATGGCAGCAGGTCTACAATTAATCGGTCTTTTAAGATGCCCAACATTCAATTTTAAAGCGAAGTAGTTTGCCCAGATGCATACATTTCTAGACAATTTTGCTAGCTTACCACTGACAAAAGTGCAAATTAATATTTTATCCGAGTCTTTGGCAGACGGGTTGAGCTTTTAGACCGACTGTGGCAATTGCCGCACTCCCTGGTAGAACATTGTGGATTAAAATGAGAATAGAGACTTTAATAATCCCCTCGTCCCCTCTGCCTGTGTCTACTTCTCTCTGGTGGGGAATGACAAATCTCTGCAGGGTGGGGATGCTGTCAGAATAGAGATAGTGTCAGGACAAGGTTTCTATTGTTTTTATTCTTTCTCCCTCGCCTAAATAAACTAAAAGAGGGTTTCATCACACCGATATGTTGATTCATTTGTGACTGTTTTTTTTTTGGTCTCAGGCTAAGTGTTGTCAATTATAATAGAAACTCATAAATAGGATTATACAGCCATGGGGTATACTGCTGTATTTTATGTTACCCAGTAGCTCATCACCTCAGGCCACCGCATTTTAGTAAACACAAATCCATGCTGCTGTGCTATCTGTTGCTCGACACGTTCGCATGTGGTGCGAGCGGCGATATAATGAGGAACGTTATCAAGATGGACAAATGTTTGCGCCGGTTGTCTCCAATTGTGACTTACAAACCGAGCTCTCTGTCCAAGCTGTGCCAGCAAATTGCTTCGAAGACCAAGCATGAATTTGCCATGCAGGGAGAGCTTAGCGTGTCTTACACACACTCGGCCACCTGAGTCACCTGACACGCAGCCAACATTCACACAAGCGGTCTTATCTTCATCTCCTGCATATTAGTCTGTTTACTCATCGGTCTCCCGTCTCAGCGTTCCCTGCCATTTCGCTCCACGTCAGCAGCGCTCCCCTCCTGCCGTTCCACTTCCTGTTCTGCTCTCCCGCTACGCTCCCAGCAGCTTTATCCCATTAGTCTGTCTCGTATTTTTAACCCCAGTTACCACGGAGTTACCTTGTCAGATTGTCAAGTTTGTTAGCCTTGCGGTTTTTATGTGTATTTGTGCGTTAGCCCAGCCCTTTTTGTTCCTTTGCCTGGTCCTGCTGGGTCTGACTTCAGCCGGCCTTCACGTTGACAGTTTTGCCCGTTATCTTGCCTGTTTACCCTGAAGATTCTCTCCCTGTACGGTTCTTTACTGACCTTTGACCGTGATTAAAGCTTGTTGTTTCGCTCTGATCCTCTGCCTCAGTTTCTGCTGTCGGGTCCTCAACCCTGAATTTGTGCCATTGTAAAATAAAACAAAAAAAAAACACGCACACACACACACACACACACACACAAAACAGCAACATGACACTAAGATAATCCTTACTCCTCGCAGTAAGAGTAGATGAGAAGTAAGAAGCTATTCGATGATGTGATACAGCACGCTATTGGTAAATTGTTCAATTTTGTGCCAGAGATATTCAAAATTATCACAAAATTGCTCAATCTGAAATTATATTGATTTACATTCACAACCCTGATGATCTCCTTTCAACAGCTTTAGGAGATTTATGCTACCCAAGAGCTCACAGTGCTTTCTGAATCTATTTATTTGTTTGTTTTACAACATTGAAAAACAGTAATTGAGTATATAAATCTGTAAATCTGCACTAACAGATGCAATCTTAATCCAACACACACATTACACCGATGAAGCTGCATTCTTGCAACTTTGCCAGTAACATAAACAGGCTGATACAATAATCATAACGATAATGTGACACGTTGAATATTTTGCGAGAAATACATTTCATCGCACCACAATACGGCACAGCATAACCCTTGGTGTGACCATCAGGTGTGTATAGAGGAAAGTAGGTGGTTTGCTGTGTGAGGTGTGTTTGTTGTGTGTATCCATTGTGTATATTTGTTTTTGTTTGCAGCCTGCGAGAGTTAATAATGTGTGATTCAGCTCTGCAGAGGAACAGTGGGAAGGACAAAAAGTGTAGAATGAAAAAAAAACACAACATCTAATGTGTTCCCCTGGCTTGTTTTAAAAGAGGATGTACAGCCGTCAATATTATTATTGACCCGAGGGAGAGGCAGCATTTGTTTGGGTATTGATTACCCCAAGCTAAGAGCTTATTTCTCCATTGTAGCCTGTATGGACTGAGAAGCTGAGTAAGCACTGCAGAGTCTGAGGAAATGTGTTTGAACAAAAACATGTTTGTCTTTCCTGCTCCTGAGTTATGAATGACAGTACACATACACACTGTCACGGTGTTGTGGCTTTATATTACAAAGTCAGTAGGTATACTAATAACAGCTCCCCAGTGGAGGTATGTTGAGCAGAAGCTGCAGGTTGGGAAGGTTACCGGAGGGGTGTGTGTCTCCAATCTTTAATCCCCTGGAATAAACTTCTATTATTCTGCCCGTCTGTTTGTGTGCCCACCAACCCAGCAGGGCTTCTGCACACACTTGAACTATGCAGCAATGCACCCAGATGTGTGTTTTCCTCCTCTGGTGACACATCTGGGTCGCTTTTACCGAAGGAAAGGAAGGAAGGAAGGAAAGCAGGAAAAGAAGGAAGGAAGATAGATAGATAGATGATAGATAGAAGGAGAGATAGATAGATAGATAGATAGATAGATAGATAGATAGATAGATAGATAGATAGATAGATAGATAGATAGATAGATAGATAGATAGATAGATAGATAGATAGATAGATAGATAGATAGATAGACAGACGGACGGACAGACAGACAGACAGATAGATAGACGAGTCATGATGAGTATGCTTTTTTATTCTGCTGTTTGCACAATAAAACAATATACAAATTCAAATTGGCTGTCAAGATAACAGCACGTAGTAAACAGGAA
>OMNV01013716.1:0-10937 GCA_900303265.1 Brotula barbata
CAAGATGTCACCAAACTGAGGCCGCTTGCCCGTGGAACACCCAACGAGCACCATCCTGGCCTTCAATCCCCAGCTAGCCGGATGGAGGAGACCCAGAGGTGCCCCCCGCACCCGCTGGCTGGATGTAGTGGCCCAGGACCTTAAGGCCTGCAATGTGACCCTGGCAGAAGCCCAACACCTTGCCCATGACAGACCCAAATGGAGAGACCTGGTTGCCACGGTTGGCTCTACGCGCCTTGAAGTGCAAGAGGACTAACTAACTAACTCACCAAGCTGAGGTCAAACACGGGAAACAAAACAAAAAAGGAGTAGTAAAGCTGGTAGTTTCCCCTTGGTGTCTGTGGAGGACTAGTCCACTGAAGCCTGAAGACTTTCTTTATTCTTTAGATGTTTGGGCTGTAGTTTTTCTTATTTTTCTGGCTTATTTACTCACTAGTCATTTCTGGTATTATTAAACTTTATTAAAATATTTTTTGTTTTTTACACATTTGTCCTTTTGCTTTTGTTGCTTGATCCCTCACACTTGTTCTCTTAAAAAAAGTAATAGTCCAGCATAATTCCATACCATGTAGTGTGTCACACACACAGACACATACACATTTAAGGAAACAGAAGGGAAATACAAGGGAAGTATCCTGTATCTGGCACTTAGAGATTAGCCTCAGTAAACGGAGCATTTGATTCAAAATGAGACCTACATTTGAAACTGAAGTGACAGCTGCAGCACAACACTTTCCAATCAATAATTCGTCACACAGATTCATTTATTGATCGTCCTGAGGGCAGAGATGAAATCCAGGAGTCCAAATGGTTCTGCCTCTGGATGTGTGGCTTTTATGTTATATAACAATAATACAAATCCCAATTTTCCAGTATTTTCTGTATGTAAAGGGAGCATAACTGAACTTTATGACAACACTGAATACAACCGAGATAACCTGTAGGATTGGATGAACAGCATTCTCCCAGAGATGGCCACGAGACTACAAATAAAGTCATTGGTTTTATCCATTTTACAAGTCGAGTCAGCTTTATTTGTCAATTTCTTTAAATGCGCCAGACATACAAAGGAATTGAAATAACGTTTCTCTTAGGGGATTCTATCCAAGGATTCTTTTAGATCGTTTACTTTGCAGTCTGCAGATGAATCGCTAGATGCCAGCAATGCACTGTAGCTGCGCCTGGTCTGCCGGAAATTCAAGTAAAAGAAGAGGAGGAGCCGGAAGAAGACGAAGAAGAAGAAATAATATCAGCAGCGGTTGTTTTCATGTGCGCATGCGCAGATAAGTGAAGAGGAATACCTGAAGCAGTAGGACTAAAGTGGAACAAACCGGAGCTTTTGGATGGAATTCTAAGGTCAAACTCGCCTCCAGTGCGGTTTTGTTTACGTTCCAGTCGATGTGGGACTTTTCGATCCCAAACGTTGCTTAGTTAGCGTGGTGCTAGTTACGTTACAGCGTTTATGTTCGGATGAAGCTATGTGTTAGCACTAACACGTCAAACAAACGTTTGAATTCCTTCGTTTATTCTTAAAACTTGCCAAAAACCACATTTTATCTTTTCTAATCTCTTTTTTTAAGGTTTCGGCGGATAGAACACACCAGTGCTAGCATTTGCTGTTAGCCTATAACACAGCTACTTATCCTCTAAAACAAACATGGTTAACTATGTTTTCGTCACACACACACACACGGGTCATAACCTGCACCCCTCCTTCGCTGGTGTGTGTCCCCTCTTCCCCCGAGTGTTAGCACGGAACGTGTGTATCTGTGTATTCGGATGTGCTGTGACTGTCACCGGATCAGCTCCGATCCAGAGAGCCTGAGTACTCTTTGATTACTTAGTTACTGTCAGAGCAGTAGTAGTGTGGTGACCTGTAAAGTACAGATCAGCTGATTACAGATAAACAGAAACCCCTCTTCACCCTTATTTCCACCCCATTCATTGTTTCTTTTGTTGTTTTTTCGTTTGTAATGTATTTTATTTTGTATCCAGTAGAGGTTTGTCACTCGCAGTAAGATGAAGTCGAACTCAGTCTACTCCGTGATAGTGGTTGTGGTGATTTTCCTCTGTCATCTGTGAACTGTGGCTGACACAGGACTGTTTTGTCATTTATGTGCAGGGTGACATCAAGGTGTTGGACCCATCATTGTTTTTCAGTGCATGGATACAAAGCCAATGCGCAGGTAGGTGGTTGCATCACCACATAAGATGCCTGGTACAGAGCTCCCCTGTTGTCAAAGACGGTCTTTGGGGTTTCCACTCTTCCCATGTTACCCTTTTCCAGCGTTGTAGTCTAGTCCTGCAGCCAACGTTTGTTTTGATAGGCGACTTGTCATCGATTATCAAAACGATGAGTCAACTAATCAGATAATGAATAACACAGTTAGTCAGTGGCTGGTTTTTAGCTATCAGCTTTTAAATGGAGTTCAAGGTTGTTTTAGGTAATACGTACTAACGAACAATAAAAATGTCAAAAATACAGTATGTCCCTTAAATAACAGAATTTATTTTATTATTTTACTTATTCAGTTCCACACCTCTTTAAAACATGGCGTGTAAAGCCTGTTTACTTTTTAAATAGATTTACTGTAACATGCGTCAATTGTACTATTTATGCCTTCTCAAAATGTCACTTTTATTTGGTCTATTTTCCTTCATTTTCCCATTCTTCCATGTAAGTTTTGGAAACACAAAGCTAAGTGGAGCTGAAGCGTGACACACACACACATGCATGAAATTCAGATGATAGTGGCACAAGTCATTTCAGGTTCAGTTTTTAAATTTCAAATTTGATCAACATTTCATCGGGGGATCACTGCAAATGCAACGGAGCACAGATTTCATCCGCCAATGACATCATAAAAAATGTTTCACTTTTAAACCAGAGGGCCAATTTATCACATCTACAAGTTATTTGATCTGAAGGAGCAATGGACTCCAAAGTATCGTGTCATGCCGTGTTTAGATTGACTGTTGACCTTTCCAGTTAGTTTATTACAGAGAGTACGGAATGCCTGGGCTAATTTCTCAGCAAGATGACCTACGGTGTCTGAATTTAATGTACGGCTAGAGTCTTTGTCAGAGGTGATTCCTTCAGTTTAAGAGATGATAAAACTGCTCAGACAGTGTAGGTAGATAAGGGAATATTTATAAATTGGTGATGCTGAGACAAAGGGCCAGGATGAGGTCTAGTGTTTGAATACATCTGACAGTCAAATCATGGGAAATGATCAGCTAAGTGGTCCCCAAACTGTAGTAGGATGCTTTGCTGACCTATCAGGTCTCTAACTACAACAGTTTCATAACTCCATAATTGAAGCTGCTGTTTTAGGTCGATGTTGGCTGACATTATCGTTCAGGCTGCAGATAGTGCCATTAGATTAGCTCAGCTAACACGGCTGACACATGCACATTAACAGACCAGATAACACCGCAGAAGTGTGACACGTCCCGTTTTAGGTTCACGTGTTATTTCTGGAACGACATCATTCCAATCCGGCCTCATACAAAATACAAATACATGGTTCCAGCTCCTCATAGAAGAGACTCATAAGACGTCACCCTGAGAAAAACCAAGCAGAGCTGCGGCTCTTTTGCACACCGTTTGTCCACAGTACCCCCCCAAAACAGCTGGTTCAGAGAGCTGAAAGTGAGGGCCAGATAATGTGCTGTTTGTGGGGATTTTTCTGTCCACAAGCTCGATTTACAGACCGCCCGAAATGATACTGAATTGATAATACCGGATGTAATGTCTCCGTTTAAGGGCTACCAGCGCTCGGCAAGACGCCACCGGAATGGACATCACCAGCCGCTGTACTTTAGGGGACCCCAACAAGCTCCCTGAAGGGGTCCCCCAACCTGCACGCATGCCCTATGTTTCTGACAAACACCCGCGACAGACCCTGGAGGTGATCAACCTGTTGCGGAAACACAGGGAGCTCTGTGACGTGGTGCTGGTGGTGGGTGCCAAAAAGATTTACGCTCATCGTGTCATTCTGTCTGCCTGCAGCCCCTACTTCAGGTAAACACACCACACAAGCCGTGGGAAACAAATCCAGGCCAAGTTTTTAGTCTTACGAAGACTTTTCAGGCTCAACGATGTTTTGGTTTGATGTTTGTCGTGTGTGTGTTCGTCCACTGGCCACCGTTTGAAAGCAATTGACGGTAGTCCTTCAAGCAATTGGAGCAAATGTTTGCAGAAATCACTTCACTGTTCGGTGCCTAAAATGATCTGGCAGCCATCCATCCATCAGCTACGGCTCTTATCCATCTTAGCATCATGGTGAGGCTGGAGCCTGTCCCAGCAGTCACCGGGCTAAAGTCAGGGTCCACCCTGGACAGGTCAACCATCAGTCACAATCTGATCATGGAAAGTCAAACAAGATTCACAAAGAAGCTCTTGTGCCAATGTTCCTTTAGACTAGAAAAGTGGCAAGAGCAGCTCTGGATGAGGAGCGACTGACTGGTACTGAGGTGTTATTGGGCCCACCGCGTGTTGGATTGTCGTTGTTTGGGATTAGGAAAAATAGATTTCGCATCGATGCACACCGTGGACCCAAAATCCATGTGTGAGACTATAGAAAGGGATTAAATGTCTGCGGGCCGGAGTGTAAGCAATAAAAAAAAACACAAAAACAAAACGAACTGAAAACTAAGTGTGAAAATAAAAGTATTGTGTGCATCACACATCAGGACACAATCGGACATCCAGTTTGTTCCCACTGTTCCAAATGCAGGTCATGTGGACTGTAACGTGTGAATGAGTTTGTCTGTGTGTGGTTGTCTGTCAGATGAACAGTAGACTCCAGCTGCCCTCACTGATGATGTGGATACCCAAATATATTATCCGTCCCCGGCTGTCTGTATCCGCCTGCTGTAGGAACAACAGTCAAGGCGTTACTATGTGCTGGCAGCTCCACTGTCTTGATTTGATTTTCCTTGTGTATTGTTTCAGGGCAATGTTCACCGGAGAACTAGCAGAGAGCCGGCAGACGGAGGTGGTTATCCGAGACATCGACGAGAGAGCCATGGAGCTGCTGATAGACTTTGCCTACACTTCACAGGTAACGGCAGCAGTGAACTTGGTTTTGGGAGTTAGACGTAGATGTGCATCAACAAAATGCTTCACCTGGTGTCCATTAAGAAAACGCTTGCCACCCTGTCAAAATACTCCCTCGACCCCCTCCAACATCCGTTGTGACCTGTGAGCTCCAAATGCATTTAAACGAGGACAAATACATCAACAGAAAAAACAAATTTGACCGTTTCACATTGGTGTGTGAAATGAGATGACTCGCTTAATCCTGAACCCAAAAACCCAATTCATTGTTATTTTCTTGCTTGTAGGTGACGGTAGAGGAAGGGAATGTGCAAACACTGCTCCCTGCGGCGTGTCTCCTCCAGCTGGCTGAGATCCAGGAGGCCTGCTGCGAGTTCCTCAAAAGGCAGCTGGATCCGTCCAACTGCCTCGGCATCAGGGCCTTTGCAGATACTCACTCTTGCCGCGAGCTGCTCCGAATTGCAGACAAATTCACCCAGCACAACTTCCAGGAGGTAAAGGCTCATATTCTCCACACACACACCCCCCACCACTGCTCATTTCTTACAGCTTCTCTTTTTGACTCCTAACGATAAAGATGGGCATCGTTTCTGTCCCAAACACACGGGCAGCCTTTATTACTCTACCCTCAGATTTAGCCTTAATGAGTTCATTAAGTTTCAACCCGAGTCATGAGGGTAAAATTGGACTTTTGAATCCAATTAATGTAAAATGTATTTCAGCAAAATATCCTTTACGTTTGTTATGAAAATGTGAGTTTATGCACACATGATAAATATTTTGGTAGCTGACCGCCGGCTGTGTGGATCGTGTTTTGTACTCAGCATCATCATTCAGGTTCTGAGATGATGTTGTGGTTTGTGGACTGCTTTCCTCTTGTTTCTGCAACACGTTTAACATTCACTCTTTCCAGGCCTCAGGGTGTGTAAACATTGGGATTTTTTAGTGTTTGACAATTGTTTCACAGTACAGTTTTATGAAAAAATATGAGAATTTTTTGAGTGGCAGTTGTAACGTTTGGGAAGGTGTGAATTTAGATTTTGACTGAAGGGTCTCAAATTGTTGTTGGTTTGTTGTTTGGACTACTCTGTCACCACAAGGAACATCTTATGCAATTAACAAGATAAATCTAGATTATCCTTTGATTACTGGTGCTGATGTGAATGTCGGTTGGTCGGTCTCGTAAAGAATCTTATCATCCCTCCACAATAGCTCTTCAGGGTCTTACTGAAGACATCAGCCTCGTGGCTTCATGGACAGCCATGAGCCCATCTTCAAAACAATACAGAGTTTATAAGTGTCCCTCCAGTACTGGCTTTACATTGGCTAATTTCATTTCTGTTGCATCTCATCAAAATGAGTCAAGCCAATTTCACAGTTTGGGTAATGTTCCAAAAACTACTCGACCAGGTTTTGCTGATGATGGGAAGAAATAAATTGATTTCATTTGAATCCTCCTGCTCTTGTTTAAGAGGATGCCACGGAAAAAAATATTCACTCTGGCTGAATTAAGAAGTGTTGTAGCTGGAATGTAAAAGGGCAAATTGCTTAATTTGAGCTGGGCTCAGTCATCAGTGTCGTTCAATATTATCTCTTTTTGAGTACCAGAATGCACACGAACAAAATAATGAAAGTCATCTGATTCATGAAAAGGGAATAAAACACCCAGTCTATACTGACGAATCCCACCGGAGCTTCAACTAAGCAGCAGAAACAAAAGGAGACGTCCCGCTGCACGAAGGGTGTCGCATTTTAGAGCTGTGTGCTGCATTGATAAATGGACGTGTACCACAAAAAGACTACAAGCAGTAAAACAGAAATGTTTCTGTCTGAAGTTTGGTAGAGAAAAAATCATTGAGTGCCACGTTTTGAGAAGAAACAACAGGCGCTCATATTTTACCTGCACCTGTGTGTTACATGCAGCAGGTGTGGAAAATTCACCTATGATGAGGTAAAAATAAAAGTGCTGTGACCTCAGACAAAAAGCAAAAAGTTTCAGTTACCAAGCTTCTCCCGGGACAGAGGCGAGGCAAGTGGTCCCACGCCGCACGGCACAGTGAACCACGGAAAAAAGGCCTCGTATCACGGTGATGAATGAGGCCCGGTGTGCCTGCCTCAGTGAACCAAGCTGCCCCCTTCACACATGGTCACACACCGTGTAACAAAGCCTTGCATATCATTCATGTTGAAGTCAAACTCTTTGCTTCCTGTTAATCAAGACTGCCATCACTCAATTTGAGCCAAAGCTGCCTTGGATTCCACTTTATCCTTGACACAGACAAAATAGTCAAACTACCTAAACTGACGGGGATGAACCCGTCCTCAGCCCAGGCGTCACCCCAGATACAGCAACAGGAGGATCTGCCCGTAACCCTTAAATCCTTAAGTCATGATTATCATTGGTTATGAAGGCTGAACATTAGTGAGGCTGCTATTTTATCTTTAAAATGGTACCAGTCCTCGAAAGCACCTCTGTCTTTGATGTTGTGTGGCGTTCCACCAGTGTTTTGCTCTGATGCCTTGTAGGTGATGGAAAGTGAGGAGTTCATGCTGCTGCCAGCCAACCAGCTGATTGACATCATTTCCAGCGATGAGCTCAACGTGCGCAGTGAAGAGCAGGTTTTCAATGCCGTGATGTCCTGGGTGAAATACAGCATCCAGGAACGCAGACCCCAATTACCCCAGGTACGTTCCTGAACTGTTCACAACACGGTCCCCACAGAGCTGTGGTGGTCCACTCCGGACTAATGGACTCCTCCTGCCCTGTGTCAACACACTGTGTTTTGCTGACTAACATAACTGATAAGCATTTAGTGAGATAGATGTGTCTGAAAATAAAAAATCTTCGCCAGAGGAAAGTTCAAATGAAGGTCATCTCTCTTTTTAGTGACGCGTACAAAGCAGTGACCATGCACACCGTGATATCATATGCACATCGTAGCTTGTGGATCAGCTGTAGTTGTAAAGGTTGCTTTGGTTGTTACACAGGAAGTAGTTGGACGCGTCAGAGCCTTTCACGTGAATGAAGGCGTGGACGTGAGTGAGACGGAAAACAAAATCCCGTTGCTCTTCAAATGAAAGCAGAGAACACGTCGTTGGTTATATGTTCACTTTCCAAAGATACCATCCAGTCTTTGTAAATAACAACATTATTTCAGTTTGAATGTCCAACCTATGAGCCCTGAAGCTCCAGGGAAAGGGGGCCCTGTCAGACTGGCACAGGTACAGCTGTCTGAAAGAGTCACTCTGCAGTGCTGCTGTGGAAGCACCATGGAAACACGCTGACATGGCTTCATGTGTGCCGCAGGTCCTGCAGCACGTCCGCCTGCCTCTTCTCAGCCCCAAGTTCCTGGTGGGCACCGTGGGCTCGGATCCACTGATCAAGAGCGACGAGGAGTGCAGGTTAGTTTGGCGCGACGTGTACACGTCGCTGCAGCTTAACGGAGGTGTGAAAATATGAACGTAGACGTGTTTGTGTAGGAACCAAGAGAATGTTCTCTGTCCCCTGCCTTGGTGATCGTACGTTAATGTGGCTCCCGGACTGACCGTTGTTTCCTGGCCTTTCACGCCTTCACAGAGACCTCGTCGACGAGGCTAAGAACTACCTGCTGCTGCCACAAGAGAGGCCCCTGATGCAAGGCCCCAGAACCCGACCGAGGAAACCCATCCGCTGCGGAGAGGTCCTTTTCGCAGGTCGGTCCCACACGGCGCTCGACGTACGCGTGGCGTATCAACAACACGTGTACGGCTTCCTTGAAAGTCTCATGTCGGTTATTTTATTGAACAAATTTTCCCTTCCTTGTCCCGTAGTGGGCGGGTGGTGCAGCGGTGACGCCATTTCCAGCGTGGAGCGTTACGACCCCCAGACCAACGAGTGGCGGATGGTGGCTTCGATGAGCAAACGGCGATGCGGCGTCGGCGTCAGCGTTCTGGATGACCTGCTTTATGCGGTGGGAGGCCACGACGGCTCGTCGTACCTGAACTCCGTGGAAAGGTCTGACGCCGCATCTTTATTCCATCCCGTTGACATTCTTCATCCTTCTTCTCTTTCAACACCGAGATGTTTTTCTGTCGCACAGATATGATCCCAAGACCAACCAGTGGAGCAGCGACGTGGCCCCCACCAGCACTTGCCGCACCAGTGTGGGTGTGGCGGTCCTGGGGGGATACCTGTACGCTGTGGGGGGACAGGATGGTGTTTCCTGTCTCAATATAGTTGAAAGGTAACATCCTACGTTCATACCCTGATGTCCCAACATACAGACACTCATGAGTGGGCCTGATGTGGTCCTGTGAGAGACCTGGTAAATCAGCCGGGATCACCAATGACTTTCATGTTGTTTTGTGCCACACGCATCAAACGCGTGTTTCACGCGTGTGCATGTTTCTCTCTCATGTGCCTGAATGTATCGTATGTAACCTTCCTGTGTTCCAGGTATGATCCGAAAGAGAACAAATGGACACGCGTGGCCTCCATGAGCACCAGGCGTCTGGGTGTAGCCGTGGCTGTGCTGGGAGGATTTCTGTATGCCGTGGGGGGGTCTGATGGGACGTCGCCTTTAAACACTGGTATGGGACCGACTCTCGGCAGAGACCGTGTAGAGGGACTTCAAGGGATAAATCCTTTCTTTCTTTCTCCCTTTTTTCTTTACTCCCTTCCTTCCAGTGGAACGCTACAACCCTCAAGAGAATCGCTGGCACACCGTCTCTCCCATGGGCACCAGAAGGAAGCACCTCGGCTGTGCCGTCTACCAGGACATGATTTACTCTGTGGGAGGAAGGGACGACACCACCGAGCTGAGCAGTGCGGAGAGATACAACCCCAGGACCAACCAGTGGTCTCCTGTAGTAGCCATGACGTCCAGGCGGAGTGGGGTGAGTGCCTCAAAGACACACAAGAGCAAAAGCAGCATCATCACGTTAAGTATGACACTGCTGAGTCTATTTATTGATACCGAAGAGTTCAAGTCCGTTCTGTAGCTCCGGCAGTGGATCAGTGGGTCACACCCCTTGTGTCAGGACATCAATGGATGTTGTGCGAAAGGCAGCAGTATCCATTTATTTGACAGCGTGAGTCATATAAGGACTTATTCTTCTCTATCATCATGTGGTAATCTACCGGAATTCCCCTTTTATATCAATCCTGCTCCCACGTGAATGGATCGGTTTGTACACAGCGCTATGAGGATCTCACACAAGATGTTTCACGCCAGATGTTGTTGACATTGAAACCACGTTGTCAATTTACCTTTCCTTGATCTACGTTACGCTCGACTTGTTCGCTGAATGAAGTCTCACTTTCTTATGTCAAAGTTTTGAAGCACTAGAAGCTCTACGCTTTGGACCCATAGTAAGACAATTCACAGTTCATCACACCACTGGGAAAAACAGCAAGATGGGCCAAATACAAGAAAGAAAGAAAGAAAGAAGGGTACTTGATTGACTCACATAGGGAAATTGATTCTCTTCATTCTTACCCATCCTCAATGAGGAGCAGTGGGCAGCACACACATGCAAACACACACAACAGCTCCCGTGGTCCAAGTCCAGATCTTCCTCCTGGTCCTTGGTCAGGAGTGATGAACCTAACGTACATGTTTCAGTGGGTGGAGGAAACAGGAGGACCAGGAGGAGAACATGGAAACTACAGACAGGAAGGAGGGGAGGACGACCGGGATTCAAACCCACACAGACACGGGGACAACATGGAAACTACAGACAGGAAGGAGGGGAGGACGACTGGGATTCAAACCCACACAGACACGGGGACAACATGGAAACTACAGACAGGAAGGAGGGGAGGACGACCGGGATTCAAACCTACACAGACAGGGGGACAACATGGAAACTACAAAGGAAGGAGGGGAGGACGACC
>OMNV01013719.1:0-11210 GCA_900303265.1 Brotula barbata
TACTTACATGTTGAACAGCAGGTTGTGCTCGGTTCACTCCGTGCTGACGGAAACTCTCCTCCTGCTCCAATTTAAGGCGGCCCATGCAACTCATTATCCACCTTAGTAACGCCTCTTCATGAATCCACACAGAGACAAACCAATAAACTGAGCAAAGCTGTTTAAAGGGTCCATACTGTGTTTTCCTATGAATTATTTCCTATGGTGAAGAGTCAAGCATAGGCTGGACGGTAATATGTGCCCAAAGCTTCCGAGGCTCAGTGTAGTTTCTTTGTAAATAATTCTCATTCCAAGTTCTTTTCTAATATTAACAGGAAAAACAGCCTGCTCTGTCCCTTAATGTAGAGAATGTCAGTGTGTCGCCCAAGTGACCAGTGTGGAAGCCCTGATAGGCAAGTAAAAACAAAGTTTTTCTGATACGCTCATTTCAGTGTTTGTTTTTGTAGTACCCATCTTGGCCACAGGAGGGTAACACACCCAATGCGGGATTTTAGCATGGTTTGTGTCTTTCTTTCGGCTAGGAATCTATCTCATATATTTCTATATATATCTATATTTTTCAATCTTTATTAAAAAAGAACAAACTTACCTCTTGTTGTTGCTCAGCGTATCGGCAGGAATACGTTGCATATGTATTTATTGTTTTTTAGCCGCTATTGCGTGTAGCCATTACTAAATCCCCTGTGATGCACATCCTCGTTGGAGAGAAATATGACGTTAGCACACGGCATACTTTGAGGACCTAACTGTCGCTAATGCTAATGTAGCTCCTCGGGGATTTAAGATGTTATTTTCATTGTCTTGGCAATCTTCCTTGTGACAACACATTAGTTGGGGTTGTAAAGACTCTGGCTGGGGTAGTTGTTGTTTATGTTGTGTAAATATGACAAATCGTAATATTGTGGGTTGTTGTTGTTCGGACGATTCATCAAAGATAGCTAATGTGTGCTAACGGCCATTGTCACTTGTTACCATAGCAAGGGTAAATATCCAGGTAAGGCTGATGGAATGTGAAGAGTGCAGAATCAAACTGCATCGAGTCGAGTCGTTGCAACTAAACACTAGTAGATGCAGGATCCAGGATCTCCCTGATTCAGCCTTGGGTGCCTGAGGACCAGAGAACAGTCTGCCACAATCCAACCAGCGCCACAGTTTGGTTTAATGAGACAGGCAGCGACTCGGTTCAGCTCAGTCCCGTCAGGCGTGCATGTTCGCAGTTGGTAGTGAGCTTGGGGGAAAGAGAAATATGTTTCAGCAGACTCAGCGCTCAGCAATAGCGGCAGGTACAAAACGTTCTCACCCAGCAGTCGGAAATCTTCACAGGCGTGGACAGACACGAGACAACGAGGCAGCCCAACCCATCCGTCCGTGGCCCGGTGCGAGGCAGCAGAGCAGAAGGTGAGATGGCTGAGGAGATAATCGAGCTCTCCAACGGCCCCTGGCGGCAACTGGTTCAAAAGACGGGACTCGTGGTTCTGTGTTGATTATACCGTCACAAAGATAAACTCTTACCCCGGCCCTGAATTGATGATCCCCTCTACCACATCACTCAGTCCAGCTGGGTGGGTGTTGGCAGATGGGGCTGCCCAGGTTAAACGATAACACTATATCTTCCCCACCAAATAATTTGGTTAAAAACGCGATTAGCAGTAGAGGTTAGAACACCGTCCTCGTCACACTCAGCCAAGAAGAGTCCAGCACATGGCAGCAAGAGCCCAAACTTCCACAGAATAGTACAAGGGTGCCACCCTGTGGAGGAACTGCACTGCATGTCTGTCTGTATGTCTATCTATCCATCTATCTGTGCATGTATATATATATATGCTGTATATATATGTGTGTGTGTGTGTGTGGTTTTCTTCACTGATTATATTATTTGATTATTTTTATTATATTCATTCTTCAAGGATGTGTCCTATGAGAGGGACTAAATTGACGTGAACAAGAAATGACAAGATGGCCTCATTACTGCCGAACAAATTGGACGGCCACGACACAACCGCTCGAATTCAACCGTCTTTTAAACAAAAGTGACAGCCTCAAGTAAATGAATCAGATTAGACAAAAGATTTAAACACAGCATCCTGGGATCATCAGACCTGGTATCTGACTACAGGGTGAGATGAATTTTATCAGCTGCTGAAATCAGCTGGGCCTGTGTGAGTAATTACAATATATCAAGACATGGACTGTCGAGGAGACAACAGAGATCACAGCAGCACTGCAGAAAAGCCGTTCTCGCTCAGAAAGACTCTCCAGTTGGAACAAGAGATGGATGCAATCATTTTTGCACATAGAATTCCACAATTTATTTGCATTTTTGCCCAGTTGTCCATGTACACACAGTAGGAACACAAATAGCATGTAAATAAACGAGTCATAGGGGGTCGTAAGCAAATTTCCAACTTATTCCGTCTTTAAATCAGATGTTTGATGAACCGTTAACATGATCATTGGTTTACTGGTAAACTGGGTTTCGTTCGAGTTTCCCATGTCATGTTCCCTGGCTGAAGCGAACCGAACGTTTGCTGGAGGAATGGAGCACTTTCAGCTCAAACAAATCACGCATGCCCACATACAATCAGCTGCTGAAATATGATTGTTACAGTTAACAACAATATCTGTGTCAATGTCGAGAGCTGGATTCGCTCCGTTTACATGAGGACAAAGCCTTCAGTTTTGAGAAGAGAGCATTATCTTTGTTTTATACGCACTGAAGGAACCATATAAGAGTGAGAAATGTATTGCGTATAAGATAGAATCTTATAGTGGCATAACGTAGGAGAAAAAGAAGAGATGAGGTCATAAAACAATCATAAAAACAGCCCATGGTGTTAAATTACTTCTATCCATATTGGATATTAAAATGGCCAAGCTTCTTATCATCGTTAATCTTAATAGAGACCATACACCGAAGACAGTTTGATGACTTGAAACAGGACGAATTATGCAAAAAGAACAAAAGAAATGAAATGTAATGTCAAAAATGGTTTTTCAAAAATGATTTAAGAACGGCCTCGTGCTGATGAACAATTGTGGTTCTAATGAAATCATTGATTTCATAAGAACCGTATTAACCAGCAGATAATTTTTCCTTTGTTTTGTTTTCTCTCTTGTTGGGCATGAACTGGCGTGTAGATAAGACCTATTGTGTTGGTACTTCATAACTTGCTGTACTGTGTTAATAAAGTCATCGGAACTGTCAGGTGTCAGTAGAAATTTTTTTTACGATTCTGTGTTTCTTTGTGATTTCAGGTCTCGGTGGCCTCACTGATTCGTGGAATAACTGTGTCGTCACTCTGAAGGCAAGCCTGCTGTGGACTTAAGAGTCCAAATATAGACAACATATGGCATCATCAACAAAACACAATCTGACAGCAACAACTTGCATTACAATGAAAACACTAGAAAAGTCGTTTGAAAGGACAAAACAATATGAATTAGCACTAACATAGTGCATAAAGCATCCGGTTTGTTCTGGGATTTTAAAAAAAGGCTGTTTATCGTTGTTTCATTGTCAAACATCCAGCACTGTATGAGACCAGTCAAATGTCCAGTGTCCCCTCGGTCCACCTGTGAATGCCATGACGGACTGTTGACTCTTTATATATTTCTAACATTATATAAGAAAAACAATCATGTGCTTCTTCTGATTCTTGGCAAACAAAAAGTCCAAAACTTGACATCTGTGGATCCGCTTCACTTTGAGTCTTGAAGGCTGCAGACTACTTGTGACTTCACATTCCGAGCAAAACACGAAAAACAGTGGTCCTCCAGTCACTTGGTTTCTATTTTAAGACACTTGATGTCTCATTTTCATCCTTCCCCTTCCTTGGCCCAGTTGGGCCAAAGCCAAAATCTTTGGCAACAACCGTCCATCCGCAGCAAATCATGTTACAGCACGGCTGTCCGTCCGCACCCGGTCCACACTGGCCAACGGTCCTCAGTGTGTGACGGGCGCCGCGCTTACAACCGATCTGAATGTAACTAAGATTCCAAAGAGTCCGAACGTGTTCCAGCGAGGTAAAGCAGCCCGGTTACATGTCCATGTCACCGTCATAGGCCAGGGTCAGGGGCCTCTGTGGTGGGGGGGAAGTCTTTGTGGTTTTGGAAGGTTTACTGGAAAAACAAAGACACGTGGATCAGACTTCAGCAAGAAATCCATCATGTGATAGCAGAGCAGCCCAGTCCTGGTCACTGTGCTGCAGTCTTCCTGTCCAACTCCAGATTGATTGAACTCATCAGGATCACAGTTTGATATCAACACATCAAACTAAATACAGTAAAGAGGAAAATATATTTCATACTTGACAAGGAAACGACGAGTGAATTACTGTTTATTCTCTTCTGTCTTGACTTCCACTATATTTGATATTATATGTGAAATATTTTAAAAAATATATACTGTGTGACGTGTTACATACCTCATTTTCATTTACGTATACCTCATTTTTATTTATTTGATTATTATTCTATTGGAATATTTGATTTCTACAAATTATTATATTGATTCCTCGAGGCTGTGAAAACTGTAATATCTGAGTGTAATATCATACATACCAAACCAGGAACGATAAGGCAATAATGAAGAGTATCAAGATGAAGCCAACAGCAGTCACAGCATAGACCCACAGCTTCAGCCTTCCATCTGCGTCAAAAACACCAGAGATTTATTTGGACGTGTGTTTACACCATTGATCTGAACAGCGTCAGAGATTCACTTAGATTCACTTCAAGACATATTCAGGAGAAATCCCAGCGTGGAATGATGCTAAAATGAACCCAACATCCGCCCTTGTGATGGTACAGCTGGGAAACCCAGTTCAAAGGCACGAGGGGGTCTCCGATTCAGTACCTGGACCAACAGGTCGAAGGGTCCACTCGCTGAAGAGGTCCTGAGCCGGAGAAGAGCCGGGTTTTAACCTTCCAGAGTTGGTCTTCACGTCGGCTTTCTTGTTGTCCACCCCAGGGGTTCTGGTGCAGTAGTCCAAAAAGCCAAGTGTGGTCATCACTTCTGTGTAACCCTTCTCACACCCACACACTCCGCTCTGCAACGGGAACCAAGCCAGAAGAAGCTCATTTACAGGCGACGGAAGACGACATTACTTTCCCACTGACACAACCACTCCATGATGTACAGAGTGTCCGCCGGGCGCCTTCAGAGACCGCGGCTGCCACTCTTTTGTTTTATAGCCGCCCTGACGTGAGCTCCTTCATATCGGGCTGAGACACATTCACTCGCCAAATCGAAAACACCACCTCCGTAAAGCCACATTAGCGAAGGCTTTTAAGCCCCGTAGGTCATAATTGATTTCATTTGAGGATCTGGTACGAACATACAGATTTTTAACACTGATCCATCAGCGGTTCACGGTTTCAAACTGCAATTACACTCAGGAGACTGCGAGGGGCAGTAAGAGCTCAAACTAAACCCTCGCTCATATTTTCGCCGCCTCCTCGCTGACACTCAGCCTGCAGGTATCTCTCAGTAATATTATTTTCAAATGATCTGTCCATGGCTATTCATATAATATATATTAAAATCCGTGTAACTCCGCACTTACAATGATGAAAACGGAGAATTATTAAGAACACATTTGCATGACCACGGCGGAGAGATCTTACCGGTGTGCAGTGGGAGAAAGGTTTGGTGCAGGGAGGATGGCAGTGTCTGACCATGGTTGGCTTTTTCTGCAGGAAACACCCCCCTGGAGGGAGAAAGACACAGCAGGTGTCTCGCCATTGATCACTACATTAATGTCGTGTCACAGCTGATTAATGGACCCGGGTCACTATCATCGTCCCTGATCAATCTGTGAGCATTTTAATTCCAACGTGGAAAATTGCGTGTCATAATATCAAAGAGTAATGCCTCGGGCTCCTGCCTTCTCCGCGGAGACGAATTAATCCTTGCGGGCTCGCATTTGCCAAAAATAGTACCTCACGATGATAAGATCACTCCCAGCCACTATTTGTACCACATGAAGCTCGCGTGGAGCTTTGATTTGAATGCAGAAGCACCGTTGTTCTGTTTACTTATGCCTGCTTCGTTTCCCACAAATACAAATGCATGATTATATTTATATAGATCGAAAGCCTCCTGGCGTAGAGTCTGGCTTATTGATTACTTATGTTAAGTAGGGAGAGGGCAAAAATCAATGGCGGCAGCAGTGAGAACAGGCAGATCAAATAAGGTGTTCAATTCAATGCAACAGAATACAAATTGATTTATTTCTGTGGACTGTTCAAAGCGTGCGAGTGCCTCCGTGCTCGCGTGTGGGAGCGGAAGAGGTGAAAACGCTTACGCGTCAGATGGAAGGACAGGTTAGCGCGATTCAAGCGGCGCGTACAAAGTCGGTCGTTGCCGTAAATATCAAGTAAGCTGATTCTCAAACTCTTTCGTTGCTAAAAGACATTGACGCCTTGCGTGAAACTTCAACCTCTGCCTTCACCTTAGGCTCATTTTTCAGCTCCTTTTTTCTGTCACTCATTATTTGGATATGTTAGGGGAACAAAGTTCTTTCCACACACGCACACACACAGACACACACACACACACACACACACGTCAAGGATGCACCCTGAACATTTATTTCTTAACTGAGAGAGAACTTAAAAGGAAGATGATAAATTGTGCTGACACAAAAGGATAACAGCCTCTCGGTGCCTCCTGCAGCGAGCATGCAGCATGCAGCATGCGGCCCTGCAGTCTATGTGACAGGCACCAAATGAGTTCCTGTCTGATTGCTTCGTGGGCTGCAGGTGTGATAATTAGACTCCCGAGCCGCAGCAGGATCCACAGCATCACGCACGCACGCACGCGCACAGGAAAAAAAAACGGCAAAACCCAGAAGTCATGCAAAACGCATTACGAACAGAAAAATTGCACTGTGATCTGTATCGCAGCGTATAGAGCTGGAACGCACTGGGGAGATCAAATCCACCCTCCTCGTCTTCCCCGCTTGCTGTGGTGAATAGGAAGTTATTTTTTTTTTTTTTTAAATGGATCAAGCTCTGGCGGAGGGAGATACGTGTGGAAATGCGTTTGTGTTTGTGCGTACGAGGCACTCGAACTGTTCACCTGTGACATTCACACCGTCCGAGCGCTGGCACCACACCGCTCTTTCATTGTTGCTCCATCCTCCGGTCCTCCACTGGTAACTGTAGCATTTTCCTCCTGGAAAATGGCACAGAGGCAGACACTGCTCGTTAGCCTTTTGCGCCGGCCGTCCAGACGTGACTCCCAGCCACGAACATTAGCTGCCACGTCTTTCGCAGCCCCGCCGGTGCACAACGCGGCGGCGGCGACACTAAAACGGCCTGTATTTCATCGGTGGAGAAGGCGAAGGTACTTATGGGAAATGAAACGGTAGGAGTGGGTTGGAAAAGTATGAAAGACACGTCTTCGTTTTACGAAAGAAAGGCTGTGGTTTTCTCGAGGACAGCTACGGTGGGGAAGGTTGATTTTGAGATGCTGGAACCTGCTGCTGAGGATCGGAGAAATCCCAATCATACGTACGTGTAATAGGTCAGAGGACAAAAACTGAGAGAGACCTCAGGAAAAATGACACCCAGCAGGAGCAGACGAAGAGAACATCTGCTGCTTCATCGTGAAGAAACGTTGGCCAGCAACTTCCAAGTTAAAGGCTCATTCCTGCTCCCTTTATGTACAAAAAAATAAATATGTTCCGTTTCAAACGGAGTCTTAAATACACTTCGACGTGGACGAAGTCTTTTCCTCTCCTCAAAAAGTTTCGCCGGTTTTCTCACTGTCGCGTCTCGCCGGTCTTCTCCGAACGGTTGGCTGGATCGGTGCGGTTTCAGCCGGCGCGATCTTCAAATACGGACCTTAGATTGTAAAATGCTCGTCATCGGTCGTTACGAAGCAGCAGGAAGGGCGGCGATGGCTGCTGCTCTCTCTCATTCATCTGTCGGTCTTGGTGCGAACCGGCGTCTCATGTGACCTTCGTGTCTTACGTGGCTTATTAAAAAAACGACAAAGTCTCCGAGCAGCCTGACAAAAGAACTGGAAGGAGTCCGGCGGATGATGACCCCGATCCAGGAGCTCCACAGCTGATCGGACCATCAGGGGAAGAATATTATGAAAATGCATCGGTCATATTTTTATAGTCAATAATGCAAATGTTTATTAAGGTCAAACATCTTTCCACCACCTCAAAAACACCCATTTCTGTCAATCAGGACTCGGTTCATGTGATGTTTGTGGTACTCGGTACCTTTACAGGGTTTGTTCTCGAACACTTGATGCGGGCAGCCGCCTTGGTTCTCCAGAACCTGAACGATCACGGCTCTGGATCGGGCTCGGCGTCCCGTGGTCTCAAAGCTCCGCCCCTCCAAACAGGTCAGCTGACAGGTGCTCCAGGATGACCACTCGGTCAGATGGCAGTCTCCTGAAGACAAACGGGGACAGACACAGAGAGCGGCGGTCGGACCTCACGCCGTCAGACCCGAACCGGGTTTCTATTCAGCCTGGGATACTCGAAGAGAGATCGAAAGCTGCCGGAGCACACGTCTGCGGCTGAGAACGTACCAAACGCCGAAACAAGTTACCGCGCGCTCCAACGGGAACTTCAGACGCAACACGGCAACCACGGTTAGAAATTACACAACAGAAGCTATAACGGCGAGAGCGGCGATAAACGCGACATCCGGTACTGGAACCTCTCCGGGAACGCAGAATTCATTTGGATTGGGAAACGCACTAACTGGATAAATGACAGCCGAGATACGGGGCGAGTCGACGCGAGCGCCGCTGAAGGTCGGACGTCCGTACGGTCTGCGAGCGTTGCCGAGGTCATCTTTCATGATGGTTTCATTCACCGCCACCGTCATCTGTCCAGACCCCGACCATTAGCGACGGCGGTTGACACATCTCATTATCTTTTGTCTTCATCAGATTCGTCTCGTCCCTCGTGCCGCTCGGGTCACGGAGACGCGGCGTGAATCCAGGCTGAGATCGGACGGGACGGAGAGACGAGACGGAGGACGCACGGCAACCTCGCCAAAACACGACGCCGGGCCAAAAGAGAGAGCGGGCGTCTCGTTTCATCTGATGACCACGATCACGGTCGTTTCTTTAGTGCGGTTTTAGTTTGTGCCGTGAGAGACATTCTGTTAGTTGTGCCGAGGCTTCTGGGTACTTTCAGCGTGGAGAGTCTGACAGTTACGCGTAAAGAGCATCACGGCTGACAGCTGTGCAGGGACAACTGGCTGCTGTCACGCCAAAAAACCCCACGCCGGTCGGTTGTCGTGGTGATTTTGCAAAGGATGCTTCAAAGTTCGACATGTACGTGAATATAGGTGAATCATATTTGAACTGCCTCTCAATGCTTTTGTGGACACGCCGTGGGCCGCAGACCTCCGGTTGAAAACCTGTTGTCTTTTTGTGCGTCATTTTAATCGCCTTCACCTGCTCTCACGCTGCGCGCAGTCGGCAGCAGTTCGCTCAAGCCGGCGTCCCGGTCGCTCCGAACCGACGTGGCGGCGTTTCGTTACTTTGATTAAACATTAGCTGAAAGTTTCCAGCTGCCGTTGTTTCCTTTGTTTGGCTCCTTCATGTGAGAGATTGTTTTGTTGCACTTTGCGTTGCGAGCGTTCGGCGTCGTTTGTAACGTGGAGATGTTGGAACGCCCCCGACGTCCAAAAGACAGACGCGGGACAGAATGATGTCATTTTCATTCACTTTCCTTTTTCATCCCCTTAAACTCTCACCGAGGAAATCATCATCATGACATCAAATGAACTTAATAATAATAATAATAATAATAGCTGTAATAACAATAATAATAATAATAATAATAATAATCAACAGAAAAAAAACGAGAGAATACAAAATTATGAACAAAGGAAACAAAATAGTGGATTTCAGGACTTTTTACGAGTCGGATAAAATGAGATTTTTGTACCTTTTTTATGTGGCGTACTCAATTATTAATGTGAAAAGGTCCATGAAATTGATCCAAAATCCTTTAGATAACCCTTAAAGAACTCTTTGTCTTGGAGTACTTGTTGATTTACCAGTATTTAGGGGGTTATTGTCCTTAAACTGGAGTGTAAGAGGGGGATTTGTTCCTCCGTTCCGGTCTGCACGTCTGCTCTCTTCATGCAGTATTCATGCTGCGTCCCGGCCTGTCACTCAAACAGGCCGCCATGCTCTCTGGATGACATTGTGATAAGCTAATTGTTTCAACTGGCACATGATGATGACGACGACTCGACGGACTTCTGGGTCGTCACGTAACGCACGGCGCAAAACGTCTTCAGCGTCACACCTCTCTCTCTCTCTCTGAGTGTGTGTGTGTGTGTGTGTCCACGTCTCACGGCGTCTATCGTTTACAGATCTGTCGGTGGTTTTGTTGGAGTCACCTCCTTCTTCTTCACACTGCCGCACATAGAACATCATCATCATCATCATCATCATCATCATCATCATCATCATCATCATCATCATCACGGAGCGGAGGGAGCCCCGTTTGGAGCAGGTGTAAGTAACAAAAAAAGTAGCATCCTGCTGTATTCGTCCACATGTACAGTTTCAGCGACACGGTGACGAGACAGAAACAGACAGGCTGCGAGTGGATCAACAGCAAAGAGTTAAAAGGGTGAATAATTAATCCGTGACATTTATTGACTTAGCGCTGATAAAACTCCCTCCTTTCACTATAGCTCATTATTTAGCAGATGAAAATGTCAGCCAGCGGAGGTGGGAGGGGACTCGGAGATTCGAGCGCGTGCAGATTTACCGCTCGGAAACGATAGCGAGGGCAATAAAGCGACAAATCATGAGCCTATAATTAAATTGATTTTGGAGACGATAATGCCTCTTTTGGCCAAGTTACATCAATAATGAGGCTTTATGAAATGGAGTGATTAAATCTTGCGATGCGACGTGAATGTCATTACCTGGACAGGGAACGAAGCATGGCTGCTGCAGCTCCCGTTGGATCTGCTGCCTCACTTTGTCTCCACACCGCCGCTCCTCCACCGCCTTCGCCGGGGACTCGGACCACTCCCCCCAGTCCACCACGCAGGACAAACTCCTGCTACGGAGCCCCTCGCCGCACTCGGCGCCCTTCACGCACGCACACAGAGTGGTACGATTAAGCAGATTACAGACAGTTTGTCTATTGCCGACGTGAAACTCGTTACAAAAGCTTTTATGCGACTATTACCGTCAAGCATTTTGAAGG
>OMNV01013721.1:0-14303 GCA_900303265.1 Brotula barbata
CCACATTAATACATTTGAGTTCGAATTTTTTACGCCCACAATGTTTGACGGAGGAGGAGAAATTGACCCAGTCTGGACATACTTAAAAATCCATTTTCCAGAAAAGACAGACATCGTGAGCAGAGGTCGGCCAACCACCATATTTGCGACGTGACAGTGGTGGTATTAAGAGGTGGATGAAGTCGGGTAAGTCCCCGCTGAAGGCCCAGGTACCAAATGCACGGCCCGTCACTGCGTTTTGGATAGGAACATCTAAACTCCTCTGACAATGTGCTGGGGACGGGGCAACTGGCTCTAATTCATCAGACGTACCGAACTGTAGCTGTCTTCAGCTGATCGGCATTTATAGCAAAATATTAGGATGTTTATTCAAGGTTGAAACATAGGCCGTGACTTTCACCACCTGAGCCGGATTTCACACAACGGCAAGTTTTTGATCATATTTTTGCTGATTGGTCAAAAACATAAATGACTGCTGTGAACAGGTCAAACACAGTACAATTAAGGGGACTTACAGGTACCAGTAAATATGGACCGACACACCGATTGGTCACCGAGTGGCGCCTGTGTGTGCAGTATTGAACGTCAGAATGCAGTAAAAATGCCGTACTTTCCCCTCAGGACTTTCGTGATTCTGCCCCCCGCAGGGCCGGCTTTGCTCGGCAGGGTGCCAAGGAGAAGCAGCTGTTGAAAGAGAACAATGCCTTCAACGTGTCGTCCTTCGTGCTGCGCGCCATGATGAGCGGGCAGTACTGGCCCGAGGGCGACGAGGTCTACCATGCCGAGCTCACGGTGCCCGTCCTGCTGGTACACGGCCTGCACGACAAGTTTGTCCCCATCGAAGAGGATCAGCGCATGGCAGAGGTAAAGGGACGGGAATCAACTAGAGCAGCACACATTTAATGACAGCGATCCAAGAGGTTCCACAGATCGCAGCTGCTCCTGGTTCTAAGTGAACTTCTGTCTTCTGCTTCCTGTCAGATCCTCCTGATGGCTTTCCTGAAGGTCCTTCACGATGGCAGTCACATGGTCATGATGGAATGTCCCGAGGATGTTAACACACTCCTACACGAGTTCCTCCTCTGGGAACCCACCACTCCAACACCACCGAAGAAAGAGAACAAAACCCGCCCAGAGACAGCCAAAGCCCACACTGACAAAACTGAGAACAACAACGGTGCACCTGGAGCCTCCCAGGTCCGGCCTGCCACTGCTAATCCAACGGCATCACATAGTGGAACACAGAGCACCGTAGACGACGGGGCCAAAAAATGAAGAGCGGACATCGAGCTCCAGTGCTCGTAGCCGTCTCGGTCAGCCCCGTCAGCGTGAGTCCTGCTCGTAGCTGTTGGCCCGCCAAAGATATCAGTTTATCTGAGGTCATCCAGCTTTAAGTTGGATTTGTTGAGGTGGGACACGAACGCAGCTGATTCCAGTTTGATTCCAGAGTCAGAGGCTCACCTCAGGACTGAGGAAAAGGAGCTCCGGTTATATCAGGATTCATCGTTGGGATGCTGCAGTTCAATTCAAGGGTCCCTGTCCTCACGCCGCACAGGAGACATGGCTGTGCCTTGAGGTACTAGACGATGTAGTTAGAGTAAGAAGGGGAACCGACTGAGTGACGTCAGTATTATACAGACTCGTGTAAGCTGGAAAACCATCAAGTCAGTCATTAAAACGTTTACCACTGGTGGATCAAACAGAAAGCGGACCGGTGTAACGCTTGAATATCTGAGTTAGCGAAGGTCTTTGACACACTTCTATGACACTTATAGTTCTGTCTTTACTCTATTTGCAATAATTCAGGTTTTTAATAAATTCACAAACTGACCATGAAACTCGTTTGGATGAAGCACAGTATTTATTTTTTAAGTATATCCAGTATTAAAATAAATATTGCATTTATATTCTATGTATATTTTTTTATACATGATGTTTGTGATGGATTAGAGCTTAACATTAAGTTTGATCATTAAAACGCTATTTATTTTGAGATCTGAGCTCAGAAACTTCATTGAATGTTCTAGTAGTTTGGTGTATTCTGAACTTTTGTGTCTTATTTTGTTAGTCTATTTGCCTTTGACAATGATTCTATGTTTCAGGATTTTCATTTTATCAAAGTAAATTATTGTGAAATTTTGTCTCCAATGGGACAGCAGTATCAATATGTTTAGTGGATCACATTAGAGTAAGCAAGTACAAACTCATGTTTTGATGACCACCATTATTTGTTAACGTCAAGGAAAAAGAAAAAAGAAAAAAAGAATCAATATTAATCAAAATCAACAAAATAATCAAAGTTGCATTAGGTACCAACCAATCTGCATGAATAAGACTTTTGTCATTTGTAATGACCTTTATAGTTTAATAATGAACACATGAGTACATATTGCCAAAATATCAAGTTGCAGATTGTAGCAATCGTTTATTTAGCAAAGAGAGTTATACATAATCCAATGTAATAGTGAGCTATAAAACAATAAAAAACAACATCAAAAAATAAAACCAGCTCTTCCATTTAGATCAAAAGCTGTATAGTTTGACAACAGCAAACAGTTGTACATTTAAGCTTACAGAAAATACTTGAACTGTACCATTCAACGATCTCTACAACTCTTATTTTATAACTTAGTTTATGACTTAAATCATATATTTGAAAATTGATATTAAAACAGTTAAAACACAAATCCTACTACGTTATCTATACATTCACCAACGGATCATAGGAAGCATTGACTTGCATCTCAGGCCTCCGCCTCCTTCGCGGTGGGACTGTTGCCTGTGTCCCCTGGTGCTGTTTTCTCCGTTGGGCTGCTGGATTCCTTTTCAGGCTCTTCTGCTTTATCTCCGGCCTCCCCATCAGCAGTCTTCTCTGTCTGGCTGGCCGACTGCTGAGCCTGTTCCTCAGCCGTTGCCTTGGTTTCGTTCACAACCTGGATGGAGTCAGCCGCAGAGACAGATACTGCTTTCACTTCCCCGTTCTGGACGGGGAAGGCCTCCTCCATTGCATCGTACAGGAACTGATACTGCTCCTGTCAGGGACACAGGCAAGTTATAATAAATTGACAACCATATGATGTAGGACAGAACAAAACAGCAACCCAAAAACATCAAACTATCGCTCCTAATAGCTTTAACAAACCCTTTCACAGCTGTTGTTAAAAAATGCATGCATGTATTTGCTCCTCCCTTCTTTACCTGGCTGCAGATCATGCCCTGTCTCTCCTTACGCAGGGCTTTGGTAACCTGGAAAACATCCACCAGTTTCTCAGTCTTCGCGCTGTCCAGCAGGTTCCACAGAGCACAGAACAGTCCCGAACGGGCCGAGCCATCGCTGAGGAGAGAGCCATGTAGGAAAGGGCGTTCAAAAAGAGAGCAAAAAATACACTTGAAAAACAGAAAATATACCACATATAGAAACATACACACATATATATATATATATACTGTATATATATTTTACAGTAAATCATGGAAAAATGAACTGAAAAAAATGAAGATCACTTTCTAGATCTCTTTGTACCGTGTTTCCCTGAGTGCATCCTGATGCTTTGGAAACTTGAATTCAAAGTAAGATTCGGTATCTAAGAAGATGCGATTAATTTGTCACGTTAGACCAAAACTAAATTGCAACTTATAGTCCCTTTTACTTATGACCGCTGCACAACAGAGGATGTGTTGTCTGACCTGCAGTGGACCACGACTGGTGAAGTCCTCTCAGGTTTGCCGTTGCCATAACCACTGGTCTGCTTGATGTGACTGATCATTTCTGTGAAATCCTGGCCTTTCTCTGGCAGGTCTTTGCTGCTCCATTTCAGAAAGAGGAACTGTTTCATTTGTCGACAGTCTTTCCTCTGTTGATAAAAGTGGTGTTGGGGTACAACAGCACGAGGTTAATTTTGAAATTCAGGGGGAAATTTCACGTATATGTACGAGTAGCGACAAGGTATAACCATAACTGAGAGCAGGCTTGTCAAGTTACCTTTGTATGACGGATTTGCATGGTGAGCGTGATGAAATTTGGCGAGGAGTCTGTGTTTGTCACCTCCACCTCAATGTCCCCAAATGTTTTCTTCTCATCGTCCCAGAAGGTAGAGTCAGACTTCCATGAACAAAAAGATACACAAGTCAGATAACAACTCTTTAGGACCATCTATGATAGTATTTGGGCCGTCATTGTATGTATATAATGTCACACACTGGGATAAGGGCACGATTAACTTTAAGCACCTTATCCTTGTTGTAATCGGAGAGAGTGACGATGGTTGATACTTTCTTCTGGTAAACCATCAGCCAAAAGTCAGCTGCGGTTTCTGGCAGTGGAGTTTGTGCTGTAATGAAGCTGCGTTCGCTCCAGTACCCCTGTGTGGGCAATGAAACACATTTTTCTACTATTGTACAGTCCACACAACAATTCAGTCAACGAGAGATGAAAATTAACAACAATATGAAGAGACTTGCTTCAACACGACAGGAGGACGTGTTGTCATATTTTGATTCAACAAATGCTGCATCCCTGCACCCTCTATCAGATCCTGCCTCACATTTGTGCAGGAAGAGGTTCCTAAATAAGAAGAAAGTCTAGATAAGGTAACATACATAAATATGGGAGGCGTTGATGTATTTAGTGCACTCTTCCTCCTCCTCTTCATCAGATGATTCGTTGTCAAAATCGGCATCATTCTGGTCACTATCCTGACTCCCTCCTTCACTGAGCCTCAGCAGCACCCTGTTGTAGTCGTCTAGCCGTGGTGTGTTGCATAGATGTCACAAAAATGACAGCAGGGATATTTAGAAAATTCATTTTTCTAAATTTTTGAATGTTTTTGAATGTGAACACGGAGGTGATACTCACATGGGATGACAGATGAGGAGCGATTCTTACTCTTGTTTTCCTCGGTGATACCTGTGTTGCATGTCCTCCAGAGTTTATAGTTGGGGAGTCTCTGAATTACAAAATATACTTTTTCATGACGAAGACATTCACAGTGGTACATTCATCATACTTCTGGTGGGTCATTTTGACATACATTTGATTGAATTTGCTGAAATTGTTATTAAAATCTTCAGATGTATGAAATGTGGTTCCGGTGATAATTGTACTTCAGCATTAAAGCATCATCAGCAAACACTTCATGTGTCTTTAAGACAAACTACAAACCATGTCTTCACGAGGACAAATGATTTCATTGACGTGATTGCTGAGACAGGTGACCGCTTCAACTTTATTTAGAAAATGAGCTCAAAACTTCATTCTCTCCATAAACAACTGCAAGAATATAACGCAATCAAACATCTGTAAATCAAAGAAACTGAGACGACAGCACAGTAAGGATGGACTAAAAATATAGTTTTGTGTATGTTTGTTATGTAATGAAGTTAATGTGATGATTTGCAAAAATACCTCTAAAGTTCAAATTCTTCCAAAACATACTTAAATACTGCAGTGAAGTATTTTTACTACGTTAATTTATACCCATGCACATTCTATAGCATAGCGGTTGCTGTTAAACTGTCCATTTTCTTTTGCTGGTGCTTTGTGAGGATGTCAGCAGTATGAAAATGAGTACAATTGTTAAAGTGTCGGACCTCAAACTCCTCCTCCATCAAAGTGGGTTCACTGTCGGAGCTCCTCTGTCTGAGCGTGCTCAGCGTGCTGTGGAGCTCAGGCAGGATAATCTCAGTCTCTCCAAACTGGTTGTGCTCGATCAGTGCCTGGTGAATCAGGATGTACTGGGCCTATATGAGGACAAATGCACCGAATACACAAATCACAGGGGAGATGCAGTACGCAACACACCTAAGACTATAAACTACGATTTAGAATCGTTTTTCATAAGTGAACAGATGTAGTCATTGATAACAGGAATTAGGATTTAACCAATTTTATCTTTTTTTTTCGTGGCGTTTTCTGCTTTATTGTGATAAGTACAGTAGAGAAAGACAGGAAGGAAGAGGGCTGAGAGAGGGGGTGACGTGCAGGAAAAGGACACAGGCAGGAATCAAACTGCTGTCGGCGGACTTAAAATTTCAATTCACTTCAATATTTCACCAACTATACGAATCTAATCTACAGTAAGATTTTTACCTCAACTTGGACCATGAGGCATCGCTGCCTGCGGAGTTTGACCACATAACCGTAGATGTCCACTCTGCCTTCTGCCTCCAGACCCTCCATCATGGCATCAATGCCAATATAGGTGCCTGTCCTGCCCACTCCCGCACTATACACAGAGACAGAAATGTATGTCAGTACACATCTTCATCTGTGGCAGGCAATGCTGAGGTCCAGCATTAACCATGAACTTTGGTAAATGTATAGGTTATTGAGGACACTGGTTCAGGGTTAATTAAGGGACTTTGACAAACCAATAAAACATTAATAGGAGAAAAGGCATAAAAATCCTCATAGAAGTTGTAACAAAAACTCCTAAAACCCATTTCAATAACCCTTGGACTTTTTCAATCTGTAGCATTTTTAATTCTCTTCACTCTTCATTAAGAATGTCTTTTTTTATGCAGATTCTTGAGAATGCATCCCGATATATTTGGTATCTTGGAAAACGTTGGGCTCCTAACTAGAATTTAACCTTAAAACCCAATGTTCATGAAGAAGGGTCCTATGGTGTAGCCTCAGAGTGTAAGAGATTAATTTAGAAAGATTCCAATAGCTGGAGGAAACCACGAGGAGTTAATTATCCAAGTTAAATCCAGTGAATGTAGACATTTAGAACGGCCGTGAGTGTACCTGCAGTGGATGACGATGGGGCCGCTGAAGAAGTTCTTGAAGGCATTGACACGTCGCCTGAGTTTCAGGAGGAGGTGTGGCTCTCCTGGGACGCCGTGATCTGGCCAGCTGATGAATTGGATGTGAGTCACCTCTCTCTCTGAGCTCTTTTCCCTCTTCTGCACACATATGCACACATAGACACTCTCATAACCGTGACTTTGCGACCCATGACACTACACAGATTTCGATCGTAATGCTCCTTTTGGTTTGTAGAGTTCTTTGTTGGAGGCTTACGTTTATTAGCCTGAGATGGCGGATGGTGTAATCGGGACACTGGTCCTCCGAGTCCAGCTTCACCACAAACTCGTCATAGATCTCTGTCTCTCTCTGTGGAGATGGCCAGTACTGTGCACATTTGACCTGCCAGAGACACGGTAAGACTGGTCAGATTTATGGCATGCAGAGAGACAGACTAGAGGTCTAGAAGACCCTTGCAGTCCCACAATATATAAAGTTCTGTGAGTGCATGTGAAAACACTTAAATTATGTTTCTTACCCGGTTACCCTCTTCACAGCGCGTTACCATGACAATAATGGAGGACTGCTGTTCCCATATCATCCGCCAGAAGTGGCTCACAGTTTCATCCTTTGGCCCTACACACACACACACACACACAAAAACGCACATAACACTTACTTAGCATCAAACAGAAACAGAACACGATGGTGCGTGTGAAGAACGTGCAACGCTACTTTACCTTGAGCTGCAATGTACTTCTTGCATTCCTTGAAACCCTGTTGTAAGTAAACAGCTGATGTTCAGCAGGTTTGTGACCACAGAGCGAGCAGATAAAGTTTCTTTCTATTTCATCCTTAAAGCTCGACTTTTGTAGAATGTAAAAATACAACAGAACTATTATCCCTAATTATAGTAGTACAACATTTTGTTTTGCTTTCTTTTTTCTCAGGGGTGGAAGTTTTACTTATATTAGTAGAGCACAATGACAATAACATTGGAAATGGCAGCAGCATTATGTAATGGCAGCACTATTGAGTGTATTGAAGTACTGCCAATTGTAGTAGTGTGACTGATAGAAACAGTAGCAGTAATTAAAGTTGAAGCAGAAGCAATCAGTATCATAACACGTATAGAGTCAGCTGCAGCAGTAGAACGTGTAGCGCTTGACTGTCGGAGATATGACGTGTTTTTTTTTTGTTTTAGTACTGTGCCGTTCACATTTGGGAATGTTTGGAGAGGATGTAATCGAGGTACTATTGGTGGTAGCAATAGCAATATGTCGAAACAGCAGTAATAGTGACAGCGGTAGTAGTATTTGTAGCAGTAATCTGTGCGTGTGTTTCTCACGTCGATGTAGCTGGCATTAATGTAGTCACATCCTGCCTCTCCATTTCCTGTTTTCAGCTGGACACGGTTATAATCATCTGAGACACAAGACAAACAAACTGTCACTGTACATGTGTTTGTGTTGTGCACATGAATTACCAGATAGAAATGTTATGACATTGATGTATAAATAGTGGACACTTAAGCAATTTGGTTATTTAAACCCAAAGGGCCTTTTAGTGGTGTAGGTACGAAGATGGCCCAGTGAGGACAAGAAAAGAAAAAAATCACAGACAGCACAGGTGTCCACTCACATGGAAGGATGTCCACGTAACGGTTCTTGATGGTGTTACAGGTCTTTTTGGCTTCTTTCACCATGTACCTGGAGAAAATGCGTGGGATGCTCTGAAAGGTGAAACAGAGGGATTATTGGCACTCTTTGTACATTCTTATCAGCAAAGGCACGCACAAGAAACAACCTAAACTCTTCAGTAAGGCAGAACTATCAGGAATTAACCCTCCGACAAATTGAACGCGTGGAGTAAGACATGGTGAACATAATTATGTCTTCAAGATTTTCATTTTGGGGTCTGTTTTGAAGACATTTTGAAGTGAAAAACCCAAATGCCAAAAATACCAAAAATATCAGGATTAATTGTGGGAGAATTCATATAAAAGGATATCCAGCACATCCAGAATAAGGAGAATTTAAGGGGGAAAAAAAATCCACAGTTAGAAAAATAAGGGTTATTGTACTATAATGGACTTTAGGATGAGAAAAACCGAAATTGTAAGATATTTATGCCTTTTATATCTACATTGTATAATCAATCATTAATGAATTGCTAATGTGAAAAGGTCCACTGAATTTATCCAAAGCCCTTTAAGCACTAAAATAATGGTGATGAAAAATGTGCACAGTTTAAGGCAATCAGTTCAGGGTAATAGAAAACAATTAAGAAAAATCTCATAATTTAGATTATAATTTGTGAAAAATTCTAAAATCCATTACATTATCCCTTACTTATTTTAGCGATGGCATTCTTAATTTCCTTTGAAGTCCTCTTTCTTCTACATGTGTTGCACATAATTTCAGAGATATTCCTCCGGAACACCTCCCGACAGGCAATTTACTTGTTGCTACCGGAATTTACTTTGATTATTTTTGTGGGATAACGAAGCATAATATTTGGCATATATATTACCAGATATTTGGTACCTTTGAAACTTTGGTCATTTCTCATATCCGCATCTCTCATATACCTGAAACTCAGCCAGAAAAAGTCTTCCCTCATCAGCGAGCTTGCTCCTGTAGGACTCCAGCAGGTACTCAGCAATGATTGGCTCCACGGGCATCAACATTTCCTCATCAGCTACGACATCAAAAGACAGACAAACAGGAAACGCTGTGACTTCTCTCATCGTATCAGCGTGGACTTCACGGATATACTGACACTCGTGGCTAAGTGCAGTGTGTTGTAGATCATTCTTTAAACCACTTTATGACAAAGTACAGCGATAGTAGAACATGTAGACTATCATCTGTTTGCTTCAGCTTTAAAAGAGATGATCCACACTGCTGTCCCTTGAAATAGTTTTCTCTTCATTATAATTTCACTAAGTAACAAACATAGATTACATCCATGAATCATCTGTAAACCGTAGCTGCTCCTCTACTGTTAATTGGCTATTGAAATATGGACAATCTGTGGAACTCTCATGCCAATGGGTGCATCTACATAAAGCATTTTATTTAATTCAAATGAAAATATAACTAATATTTCACAAAGGATTCTGGGGAAATCTGTATAAAATGTTACCCAAAACATCCAGAATAAAGAGATATTTAAGGGAAATGGAAATTCCAAAGGGATACTTTGGATTGAGATGAATGAATTGATAATTGAGTCCAGTTTAAGGCAAATAGGATTTGGGATTTGGGATACATGTAATGGGGGCTTTTCACAATAATACAAAATAATTATAAACAATTCCTGGGTTTGTGTGCTGCCATTATTTGTTGTTGTCAGTGTTAAACTGATTACTCAAAAGTTTACTCAATGGGAAGTAATTTACCAGTGTTGGTGTTTTAATGTAGGAAAAATGCTTAAAGTGTACTCACTTGTTTGAGGAATAAGCATCAAATTTTCCCCCATTTCACTGTGGAGAAAATAATGAAGTTACTAACTCTTCTCATAAAGGATTAAATTGTACAAAATGCCTGTACGTATGTTGTTGAAGGAAGAATTCTGAACAAATAACAGTTTTCATTTTTCTCTATATTAGCAAAACAGCAGGTGTGAGTTGACGTGTGTGAAACAACATTAGTCTCATTCATCATGTGATCCTTACTGGGACTTTCTGCGCTTTAGAATGTAGATCTTGTAAGCCACCAGAAGCAGGGCCACGCCTGTGAGGACGATGAGGAAGATCAGAAAACCAATCACAGCTTTGTCGTTGTCTGTAAAACAAGAGAGACAGTGAAAATGTCGCACTGGAGACATTAGAAATGTGTAGAAATGAAGATGAGCAGGATGTAAAAAACAAAACAAAAAAAACAACGTACACTCAGTAGTAACTTCGCGCTCAAGTGGTTTGCTCGTGGAATGTTCATTGGAAGCAAACACCTGGTGAGGCAGAATATAAGGATTTATGTCTGGCATGTGAGTCAATCATAAAGAGTACATGTACTGTGTATTCTGTACCCATAGGACGTATTTTGTAGAGTAGTGGAGATCCTTGAAGACAAAACTGCAGTCAGGACCGGTTTGGTTCTTCACCACATGATTATCTAAAAAAAGATGTGCTGTGTAGGCTTTCTTCTTTCCATTGAAACAATTTGGACTCTCACAACTTGCTGTGATTTGGTTATGGTTTATAACAATCACTTTAAACTGTTCATTAACAGGGTCCGGCTCTGTGAGGAAGTAAAGACAGATGTTTTTCACTGTTCAAGTGTAGCAGCAGGTGTTTGTTGTACATTCAATATTCAAGCACATATGTGCAGACCATGATCATCTATTATAATTTGTGATTTCCTTACTATGAAATCAAAAATATTCAACTTGTCAGTTACTTACGTCCTGCACTTGTTTTCAAAGTCACAGGTGTTGCATTGGTAATTGTACGGTTGTTTTTGTAGATAGGCTGGATAGCACAGTTATACTCAGTGAATGGTTGCAGTCGCTCCAAAACACATGAGGTTCTGTTTACGACGTCCTTCTCCTTTGGAGCATTTGAGTCTGAAGTTGTTTAAATGAGAAATGTGACATTAGACTGTAAACATGGAGGAATAAGACAAAAAGATACAGATGCACAGAGAAATGAGAACGTGGATATCAAAATTACAATAAGCACATTCAGAGAAGTAACAAATGAAATATTAAACAATTTTACAGTAGCTCCTATTTTTGGAAATAATCATTTACCACTTCTAGAAAGAGCCAAAGTCAACTTCATTTACATTCATTTGTATATATACAGTATATATATATATATATATGTATATAATGTTTTTATTATTTTGTGTGTCAGATTTATCACATCAGCTAAGATTACTTACTGTGCACCTGCAACAATTAATGCTTTAATTTCCCATTAATTCTCAGTTAACAGGACCAGTAAGACACTCTACTCTTGGCTGAGATGGAGAATATATTCAAAGAGTGAATCTGAAAAAGTTTTCTTACCAGGACATTTTTTTCCCTGTTTCTTTTTAACAGTACAAAGGCAGCTATATGACAGTTCTTTGGCAGGACATTTGGCACTTTTCATCTTCCACGTCAGATTTATGGATGTGTTTGTTGTTGTAGACTTTTCTAACTCGGCTATGTTAATATCTGTTGGGAGGAAGAATCAACAATTTGTAACACTGAGCTGAGCATCATTACAGGGTCAGTTACACGAGATACAAACTGTCACAAACATACCGCAATCAATCCTGACTTTGGTCGTAATCGACTTGTTTATGACCTTATTGCTGTCCACGAGTTTGCCAGTGCAGTTGTAGTTTGTGAAGGGTTCCAGTTCTTTGTCATTTTTGGAATTCCCGTCTGAAAAGAGAGAATGACATCAGTATCACTCTGTCAGTTGGTGTTTGCGCCCTTTTCCACACTGATAGGGACACTGGGAAGATACAGTATCTGGACAAAACAGAGCAATACATTGATCTTCCACCAGAGGGAGCTCAGATTTCTTTCTTCTTCATTCTTTATTTGCATGACATAAGATTAATGTATGTTAATAATGACTCCTATACATCTCCATTAATCCAGACTCAGACTACATGATCCATATGGCATGGAGATCTCGGGAGGTATTGTCATTTTTCAAGGATAACATCAATGATGACATATCTGTAATCATCTTGTAGTTTGAGCATATCTGACAGAGACTGTAGTTTAAATGAGTTCGGCCATTTTGTGATTTCTGACGTTATGTACAGGTTGTGACAAATTGCGTCATTCTTTCTCAACTATGACTATTTAATACAATGTTTTCTAATGTTCTTATGCAGTAACTCTTTGGCGCAAAATTGTCACCATGCTGTTGAAACAGGTGTAACATCGATGTCATTTTTCTGTGCATTTCATCATCAGGAAATAAATGATGCAGTTATAGTTCACTTAGTAAGAAATAGCAAAACAGAGATTGTTTGATTTATCACTGTGATATGCCTGAAAATGTAACTGAATTAGAAAGGAGTAAACATTATTATAAACCGTGTACAAATGAAACTTGATCTAAACTCGATGCTGACACATTTTCCCAAACTTTTTCTGGATACAAAGCAATAAACTCATTTAAAATATTTTTTAATAGGAGTATATTATAAACCTCAGGTGCATCTTAAAGAATGTATAACATGAAATCATTGCGTTTATTTCATTGCACTCACATTAAAATAGACCAATTCCACTTAAGTTACATTCCAGATTTCCCCCCCAGTCATGCAGACCGACTAAATTTAGCCCCTATGGAAAGTCATGCCATACAATTTGAGAACCACAGCTGTAATAGCAGATGTGGATCGCAGCATTTTGCTCTTAAAACTCCATGTTGACCTACCTCCATCTTCACAGGTGTAAACAACGGAAAGATTCTTGCAATTTGGTGGTAGTTCTGGTTTAATTGCTTCACCCAGCTTTTCAGGAGGGTTCTGTTTTATTTCAAATTGATCTAAGTAACCTGTGGAATAGAAAAAAAAGAAGAAAAAACAGAACAACAGTTTTTATTTATTAAACCAAGGTTGTGTGCAATTAAAAACAAGTTAAAAAATTTGTTGTACATACTTAAATCGATGTACAGGGAGCGATTGGTGATCGGACAAAACTCAGAGAGTGTGGTCAGATTCGTACAAATGTCGACAAAATCAGGTTTAGTGCAGAACGCTTTCCCCTGTCCAGTTTTGGTACAATCCAATAGTTTCAACTTTGCAGACGTGATATTCCATTGACTCTCGTAACACACATGTCCATCGATGCAATCAACGTAAGAAATTTTCTTTTCATCTGAAATGCATAAATGTTGCACAAATATTACTCCTTTTTTAAAACACTCTCCTGGTGAGATGCAATAAATATATATTTCTGATGTACTCACCCGTTGTATCATATGTTGAATTTATGTGGTTTTTCTTTTCACAGTGACGCAGTATTTTTCCATCAGTGCTAAGCATATACACATTATGCGTGTAGGTGGTACACGGCTTTAAGAACAGGATCGCTTTATAATGGACTGAACCATTTGCAACTTTGACCGTTTCAGACATGTTGTAATCTTGGCCTTCCTCAAGTGTTATATTGTAGTCACCGTAGCTGGAGGTTTCGATGGTGAAGTTAAAGCCATACTGAATGGCATTAACACTGTATGAACCTGCAGACAAAACGAATAGAATGAACAGGCTGGTGTAGTGACAGTAAAAATGTAATGTAATGTAAAAAGTAATTGGTATGTGTACGACGTTGTGTGGATGAATTATGTTAACAGATGAAGTGGTTACTCACAGCTTGGTTGGGCTGAAAAGATGGAAGCAAATTTCAGAAGAGATTAGAAATAGAAAAACAACAAATATGGTGAGCTGTGTGTGGTTGTACATGAAGATAATACATTTGCAGGCATCACATTATGCCTCCCTTTCACCCTCGCATCCCTCTATTTGACCGTCTCGTCCCTCCTTTTGACCGCCTCATCCTTCCATTCAACCCTCTCATCCTTTTCTATCATCTC
>OMNV01013721.1:14399-27129 GCA_900303265.1 Brotula barbata
TATCTCCACCTTTACTTGGTCCCCACTTCTCCCACCATCCTTTTATATCCCCCTTTGTTCAATTTTACAAACACTGCCTCCATCCCTTCTCCCTCCTTCAGATACTGGGATCCGACATGAGGCGATGTGATGCCTGAGAGATGAATCCCCCATCCTGCTTTTCCTCAAGTTGTGAGTTTTTACTTATCAACTGAAAACTGTCACCCAGCCTGCCAAAGACAGAAGTGACTCAACACAATCGAATCAACCTTGAGAACGAGAAGACTCCAACCTGGGGTGGAACGGTGGGTGGGTAGAGGTGTGTTCAGGCTGCTGCTTGTGTTGGATGTGGGTGAGGTCTCAATTGAGGCGTTTGTGGGTGGAGAAGTGGCTGTAAGAGTAGGACGGGGGACATGCTGAGGTGATGATCACAATATGTCTTCATAACCTTTATAATACCTGCAACTGTAAACTGAGGCTTTGTACTTTACCAGGCGTGGCAGTGTCTACAGGGAAAGTTTGGGATGTGGAGTTTGGGAGGAGGGTTGTTGCAGTGAGTGGAGGAGAAGTCGTGACCGTAGCAGTCACGGTGTGTGGAAGTGAGGGGCTTGGAAATTCTGCAGGACAAAGAGAGTGTTAGGATACCAACCTGAATATAATCTATGAGGGTTGACTGATATGTTCTGAACCTTTCTACAAAGGTGTAACTCAGAGGCAATTATTAGTCACTTTCCAACTCAATACACCACTGCAAATGAAGCAAAGCAGGTTCTAGCTTAAGCTCTTTTCATGTTTGGGAAGAGGTGAATGTCAAAGGGGGCCAAATCATGCTGAACTAGGTGAAGCAGAAGTCTGTAAAATAGTTTCGGGTGGGTTGAATTTCACTGAAGATTCCTCAGGCTGCACCCTAGGAGAGAATGCTGAAAACTTTTCCCATTCTGAATTCCAAGATGGCTAGGTTGAAATAACAGGATTGTAAATTTAGGCGTCCTTATTCATATGAAACCGAAAATGTCAGTGTTGGATGCAGCTTGGAAACATCATGTCACTGCAATTCAACCCACCCGAAAATATGAGACATTATTGACTACTGAGGTACAGCGAGTCCTTTTACGGTAAATATTGGAATTTTTGGCCTCAAATTCTTTTCGAAAAGTAGACTCCAACGATGGGAGGCGCTATAGAGATGTGATCTTTTTATTTACTGATCCTTATCAGTGCAAGGATCACTGAGCTATGCACTCTGAAACTGTAAATGGAGGCTGGATACCTTACCCAACGTGGTAAGGCCTGAAGTGGATGCCTGGGTTGTGGAGTTTGAGCTTGGGGCTGGTGAGATGACTGGAAGTGATGACGTGACTGCAGTAGTCACGTTGCGTGAAGGTGAGGGGCTTGATGAGACTGGATGAAAAGAGCAATCACTGTTCAGGACAATCGCAGTATTAGAATAACACCCTGCATTACGACTCAATACGGTCCTCTCAACAATGAAAGAGATGATACTTAATTGTCTCAAACTATGCCAACATGACATGACTGAGGTATTAATCCTCCTCTTCGATGTAAATGCTGGTATTTTATTGAAATCCGATGTAAAATCAGGAGGCGCCACAGAGAGTTGATATTTTTTTCCACAAATCAGGCAATTTGATTTCTATCAGAATCTAACAACGATTAACTATAAATCAATACAGCTATAAAAAGTTGTATAGTATAGCTTTAAAACTACACTCATGGTTAACAGCCACGGTCTCCAGGGATGTGTGTTCATTTTGTACAATTCTGGGTACATCTGGGATGTTACAAAAACACATGACAGCCTTGCATGACTTCCTTATCTGTCGGGCTCAGAACTTATCAATCGAAATCATGTTGTTTATCAAAGCTTGCCTTCCCTGTAGCTTGTTGTAACAAAAGCGACTTTGCCTCTTGTTTTACGACACAATTCATATTGTCAGTTTTTCTTCACTGTCTTTGATGGATTAACGATAAATAATCCTTTTTTTTTTTTTTTTTATGCTGACGATTTCGCTCTGATACTGACTGATATGTTTTTGTCATCAGGTAGTCATAAGTTCTACCTCGTTGCACGCTCTGTGCCCAGGCCCGAAGACGGACGTGAAATGGATGCCTGAAATCATTGTGGTTTTCATTTGTTTGGTTGCTTTTTATAGGTTGACGGTGTTGCGGTGCAGAAAGGCAGAAGCTCAGAGGCTGAGGAGGAGGTGCAACACTTTTTCATCATAAATGTTTTCTCCCATGAAAAATTTACATTACTGTAAAATATGCTCCAACGTTTACAATAAATACAAATAAAATACAAAGAATTTCGATGTTTTGGCGTTTTCTTTGCATCATCCAAGTACTTGAGAGTCTGAGGAAGAGTCATGCCATGATCGTTATCAGCGCTCACCTATACAAGAGGAAAGTTTCCAGCTTCTATAGTTAATTCATTTTATTAAACGCTTTGACGTGACTGTGCGATGTCAACAGTCAAAGTCAATAACTTCCAACTTCCAACTCAAACTTTACATTTTTAGACTTGATACGTTTTCAGACTTGATATCTGAAGGCTCACCTGCAGATGGGTCGCTAGTGTTGGTACCGTCGGGCTTTGCTGCGACAAGACAAGACAAGACAATACTGTGTTATCACATTCATGCTGTAGAAAACAATATAAATTTACAACCAATTAAGTGGAAATCTACAGTGGATTTAAAGACAGTTCTCATTCACTTCTTCAACTCTGAGGTAACAACATCTTTCTTAGATATAAATACATAACGTACACACATTGGCATTTTCTGCTTTAGTGTGATAGTAAAGTAGAAAGACAGACAGGAAGGACAGGGCTGAGAGAGGGTGGCTTGCAGCAAAGGACACAGGCCGGAATCAAACCTGCAGCACCGTGTTAAGTGCTAAAAAAACGCTTTAACCGATGAGGCAGGGGGCGCCCCAATAACACTTAACTTAACTTAACACTTAACACTAAAGTTGTGTTTATCCATACAACAAAAGAGGGTGTCGACTTTCACTTGACAAGAAGTTGCTGCAGTCAATTGTGTTGATCAGACATTCTGCGTAATAAGACAGTGTGGTAAAACCTGGTTGCTATGGCAACCCAGCAAAGAGCCGCACTTGCTATTTCAGAAGGCTAACCACAGCTTCCTGTCTTGCATTGCAACTTAGAACATACCCAAAATTTCAAAATGACTTTCAATTTGGCCAACTCACTGACACCTGAAGACACACGGGCTCTCTCTGAACTTTTATTTCTGATAAGTTCAAAAATGAAGGACACAAAGAAATAATAAACAGCATGGTAAAATATTGTTCCGAGTTGTGTAAAAATCAGCCTTGTTCTTGAAGAGGAGGCCTTTATTTCTGCCCAATGGCTGTAATTGTAAAAGAAATGGACTCAGCGTGAGAATGACGGCACTTGTGTTTTTAACAAATTCTTATTGTTGTTCTTATTCATTACTTATGCTTGTTGTACTCAAGTTACCCTGTTTACTGCAATGCATGATTCGAAAACAAAACAAACACTCAAAAACCAGATCGTTAGGTTCTTCTTCAAGAATTCCTTCCCTTTAATATTAGCACATTCCTAAAGCTTACAATTATGATCTGACAATCTACCAGATAATAATCATATTAGTCATTATTAATGTGATTTTCTAAATCAAATTTCCAATTGAATATTCTTTTTCCCCTCAGGCAACATTAATGTAACTGCTTAAAAAGAAAACTAAACTTCCTCTCTAGATGACAAATGTTATCTGATGAGACGCTGCTTAAAAACATGATGTCCCACAGTTAAATATGATAATATCAAAGATTCATTGTCACTCAATCCACATCGCCAATGAGTTTCTTTGTCAGAGAACATAAGAATGACAGCCGTGAGCAGAGGTGTTGGGGCGTTGTGACCCCATGCTGTGGCACTACAGGATGCGGTTTACATCGTCCCAGTTTCAGCGCGTCAAGGCCGATGCATGCTCTCGCTGCAATGACATTTCATCGTTCCGTGCAAACTGTGCATGCTGGTTATTAATGCCGCTATGGAAAAATTCAGTTTCTTTCCTTTGTGGATGCTGTGTGTTGAATATTATTAACTAAAGGGAAGTTGTGTTGTTGAATTCGGAGAGAGCGCTGTGTGTATTTTACATCACGCCTCTTGGCCTCCGTGGAGGCTTTTTAACGGCTGAGGCCCGAGGTCGAGTGTGGAGCAAATGTGCTGCGTTACATTGGAGTCGGGGGCGGACATAATAATTGGAGGGCCTTATTTTCCCGAAGACAATCAACGTAAACGCAAGGATCTCAATGTGAACAAAAGCAAAACAAAAAAATAGCTTTTGCGACCACATTTATCGTCCGGTTTATGAAAATATAGAACCTAATGGTAGACAATATCGCTTATTTGTGTTTTGTGACGTGCTTCACACTGGGATTAGTTGAAAAACACATAGAAATCAAGCATCTTTAATTTCTGGATCATGTACCTCGACTGGTTAAACCACCGAAAGACTCATTTTTGCTCCATTTATTAGAGTAACCAGCTGATGGGAATTGAAAACACGGACCTGTGTTCCTGCTTTGTTACATCTGATTGGCACTGCAACTAAGAGGAACTTAAAGATCCAAGAGCAAAGATTAAAGGCCACATGATTTGTTTATCCCATGTGATTGTACATTATTATGTCTGAAGGCAAGATGGAAGATTTGTTGTTTGGGCCACGAGAACCATTGGTACTGAGAGCTGTTACCTTCAGGCCGCTGAGTACTTCAAAAAACAGCAGAAAACACTTTGATTATATAATTTTCTTTCAAACGTCCTGTATGCACCATAATGTGATTTAAATCATCATAAGATGAAGTGTGCTTACTCCAGCCTGGGTTATGAGGTGTTAATTCGATGTATTCAGGCAGGTGAATACTGTATCTTACACTGCGTCCACGTGCGCTACAATGCACTTCGATTTGGAAAAAAAAACGGATGCTGTAAAAATACATTTCTTCACCTTCTGTGACATCGTCCTGACAGATATACCAACTCTGTCCACCGGGCCCCGCCTGACTATTTTCCTAGCTAAGATTCTAGAAGAAGAAGAAGAATGTGATTGACCAATTGCTAACACGCAAGACTGAACTGTCGTACTTCTTCCTCGCTTTCGCACAAATACGATCATGTATTTGCGAGTTCAGGCTTCATTACCAAATGGCCTACCCTCAAACTATAACCATAACCCTCACACCGAATATGTATCAACTATGAGCATTTGTTAGTTTTTTCTGTCTACTTCTGGATTGGACTGTTTGTTGTTGAATGGCGGTTGGGAGAGGTAAAAACATTTGGATCCTCATGGGTGACAGAACCAGTCACGTCGTAATTGGACCAATTAACAGCCAGGATAGGCAGGGCTGTGGGAAGGATGGCAAAGAGAGGTGACCACGGGGCCCCTGTGGACCCAGAGGGCCGAGGTCAAATGCGGCCACAGCAACCGTTTCTAACCTCCGGCGAGCCCACTGATGTTTCCCAGAACTCACTCCCTCACGTTAAAGAAAGACGCCGACTGCGTGTGAATCGGTCTGCCTGTCTCTGCCTCTCTCCATCTTCGTCTTGCCTCGTTCATACTTTACGCTTACCCCCCCGATTGTGACAAGCACATGACTTTCCTCCTCTCAGAAACTGCTTTAATCTCACAGCATCATAAATATCTCTGACTTCACTTCTTCATTTTCTACCATAATGTTCCTCTTTTTACAAGAATTAATTTACTTGTGCTGCGTCTCAGTCTGCCAGGAAATGAAGCCGACTCAGAATGAAACACGGAAGTGGTCAACTTCAACATCGCAAAAGTCGCCAGTACGTGAAACCGGTACACACATACGCCCACTTCAATGGTAGTTTATTTTAAGCTCCCATTATGTAGTTATATTCATTACTAAAGTGTTTTAAGTATGCATACATTTTTATACACATTACATACTACAAATCTGATCGCAGTGAGGATTTGACGACACATCAGTTTAGTCCTGGTGTTTTGACATGCCTGTAAGCTGCAGGAGGGTTGCAGAGTGCAACACTGAAGCACGCAACTCATACACGCAATAACACACACATATAGACACATAGAAATGCACTCTCACACACAAACCAACCACTACACACTCGTGCACATCTGCATTCGTTCACACGCACTTGAGCTGAAGTGGAGAGGTTGCAGGGACACACCCCGAAAAAATGTCCTTCTCTCAAACACCCGTACACACACACAAACATGTACACACACATACAGAAAATGTCAAAGCAGAACAGAAACATGACAAATATTCCCACTGCTTTGTAATCGACGGAAAAAAAAAAAAAACATGTTTAAAAAGTGACTTTTGGGACATGACAAGTGTGCGCTGCCGTGTATCTTTGCTTTTTGTTGCGTTTCAGGGGCGACGTTCCAATGAAACACAGAGGCAGCGCAAAGATGTGACACACAATTTGTCACGTCTGCCCTCTTTTGCATTAAATGCTGAAGTTTTGTGTTTCAATTCCCAAAGATTCCGGCGAGAAAAATTTCACCTTCCCCTGGAAAATTACAACTTCATCGCAGCATTTCATGGCGTCAGATTTAGAATAAGGATACGTCGGGCAGTAAATCCGATTTTCTACAATCTCTGGCTTTCTGTTAACAAAATACAGGGAAACATCTTCATCAAAAGTCTACTTACAGCTGACCGAACCAACGATCAGTCCAGCCCAGAGCAGCAGGAGTCCACAGAGAGCAGCCATAGCCAGGAGTCCAACCACACACCATACGTCCTAATGGGGACCGACAGAAGACCAAAAAAACAAGCTGTATGTCCAGTTTGTATGACGAAAAATGAATCTAACCGCTGTTTAATGTGAAGCTAGACGTTTTGGGATTTATCAGTTGTCACAGCTTCCTGGACTTGTTCTCCAAACTCTGAACAGCGCCTTTGGTTTCAGGTTAAGCTCATGGAAGTGATGTCACACTGAAGAGACTGCCTTCATCTTACCTTTAAGCGACAGGAAGCCTTAGTTCAGCTACGCCACCAAGAACAGGAAGTCATCTAATAGTCGCATTTAAATGTGTGAAAACAAACAAGAGGCCTTTGGACAAACTTTAAATACACTGATTGTTTAAAGTTACTGCTTGGGGTTTATGATCCTTAAAAGCTTAAAACATAAATGTCTATCCTGTCTAGCCCGGAAGATTTTTTATTTTATTTTTCTGAATATACATTTTCAGTCCCACTCCTACTTCCTTCTTCAACATTTAGTCAACCTTTTTGGGAATAATTTATTTAATTTATTTGTTGATCCATTCGTGTTATGTTATCATCTTAATCATGCTTTTATTGAATTTTCCTATACAGTCTAGATTTTATTTCTTTTATTGCTTTTGAAATATGATACATTTTGAAACATTATTTTTTTTTTCTTGGAATAATAGCAATAATAATACATTTCCTGAAATAAATAAATAAATATTTTCATTTTGTTTTATTGTGTCCCCTGACTTATCTCTGCCTGCCCTTTTAAAGTTGTTGTTTTAGTCGTAGTTGTTAATCAAATACCTCTGCAGTTACCTTGGGTTATGTCAGAAAACAGCTTTCCCGATAAAATTTCATTAAGTGACTGAAGAACTTGTACATCTGAGACTCGAGGAAGCAGTGAAAGTTTTTCGCGCGCTCTCGACTCCTCCCTGTTCTTATGCTTACGGGCCTTGCTTGGCCATTTATTCAAACACTGAGTGTACAAGAAAAGAGCTGCCGTCTTTCCTCTCCAAAACTTTGTTCTCAGGTTTTTCTCTCAGTGCGGAGAGAATAAACACATGTGGCCATTGGCTGCAGAAGTGGATTTCTTCGTTTGTGCTGTGAAGCACATTTATGTGGATGTTAGATCTCTTCAAAGTCATTGATCGTGCACGCTGTTTGATCATCATTCACTGCCTCGGAGCCCAAAATGCTTTACTTCTGTTTACATACACAAGAAAATGGGGGATAAAAGGGGGAAGAGGGGAGTGATGAAACTCTCCAGGGAGTCAGACTCACATACTGGGTGGTGAGCTGATGGGAATGTGGATGAAACACAGCCAGATATTTCATACAGTCATATGAAATAATGTACACACCTAAACAGAGCCTTTGTGAGCGCGTACAGTTACACAGAGAAGTGAAGTGGTAGCAGCTCTGATTTCCACTATATAAAGCACCGGAAAAAACACAGCTGTGAAGCCCACGGGGTTATTCATAAACCTAGGAAATAAAAAAAAAATAAACAACACAAGTCTCAAGAGAAGTCACAGGTCAGAACGGGCCGAGTCCAAGTCGAGACAGGCAACCAGGGCGGGAAGTAACGACTTGCATTGATTCTTTTTACTGTATCCAAGTTCTTTGCGTATTTGTTATTTTTGGACTACTTATAAAAAAAAAATCTCTTTTTTCACTTGGTTTGGCTGAAAATATGTAAGGAGCTTTCAAATGCCCAAGATGTTCTCTATAAGTGATATCAGTTTTAGAACTTTATTATGTTTTGTGTTTAAAAATGAATTGTTTCATGTTCATTTCATGGTTCCATTTGATCTGTTTATACACATTATTTCATGAAGACGAAGTGAAATATTTTACATAAGTGAATGGCTTTTAATTTTTATTCACATTTTTTACAAGTTGTTGGTGTAAAAGTCAAATCTGGCCTTGCTTCTAAGGTCTGAGCGTTCAGGGGTTGGAGAGTGGGCGTGATTGGGTGAGAAGTGTCACTGGGTTTCTACACTTCCTCTATTTCTTCTTTTTTTTTTGTAATTTTCCATTTTATAGATTCAGCATCTGTCTAAAAGTGTCCTCTAACTTTCAGAAAAACAAGTTGTTTTTCTTCCTTGTTTATTGATGACAAATTCTTGCCTCGGAGAACAGACAGGAAAGAGGCCTTACCCACTGTTTGCATTAAGATTGATGAGACAAAAGAAGAGTAATAAAGATGAGTAATCACCTCGTCAGCTCGTTAGGTTTTTTGATGATTAATGTCTAAATCTCCTCATAAAACAGCGGAGTGGAAGAGAGAGGCTGGTGACTGTCCTGGAGTTTCCACTTTTAGTTCCTCTGTGCAGTCACAGCTGTGATGGCAGGGAGGAGAGATTAACATGCCTGAGTGAGACACGCGTGTCTATCTCTGTGCTTTAGGTATCCTACGCACAGATGCACACCATTTTCCCTTTGCTCGTTGCACGCTGCAGACTGAGATGTGGGTTATGGGTTGGTATCCTGCACTTGACCTTTTTCAGCTCTGCCAGAGATCATTACGCGTTGAATGCAGTGAATTTGAAAACAATGTTGAATTACAAAGGTGGAAAGTTTTGCGGTTGGTTTAAATCGCAACCTCCTCCCTATTAGCACAGATTCAGATAAAAGAAAATAGATGGTTTTCTCCTGTAGCTGAAGATTTTTTTGGTGTGGGATCGGGGTAAAATTGATGTTTTTGTGCAAGTACTTTTGTGTTTATCCTTGGTTTTAGTTTATTTCTATACAGGCTAAAGTATAATACTAATTGAGTAAAAAAAAAAAAATGGACATCTGGTCAACTCAGTGTTTGTCTCAAGGTTCATACGTATAAATTGCCACCTATACTCCTATTTAGTACAATAGAAGAGGGGTGTTTATCATCACCCTATTGTCCTAAATTTTGGTGATTGTTCCAGTGTCCCATAAATACCTAAACAAAGAGCAGAAAAAGAGCATTCTGGGAGACAGAAACCCTCTCCACATTTAAGACTAGGCTTAAAACTTTCCTTTTTGATAAATCTTATAGTTAGGGTTGGCTCAGGCTTGCTTTGGACCAACCCCTGATTATGCTGCTATAGGCCTAGAATGTTGGGGGACTTCCCATGATGCACTGAGCTTCCTTTCTCTCTATCTGTTACACATTCCTGTCCCATTAATACATGTTACTAACTTGGCTTCTTCCCCAAAGTATTTGTGCTTTGTTGCCCCACACGGAGTTTAAGACAGCTTTGAGACGGACTCATATTTGGATTCATCATTGTTGTTGTTATAATTGCAGTGGCTGCACGTTTCTGTTTCTCTTCCCCTCCCTCTTTCTCTCTCAACCCAACCGGTCAAGGCAGATGGCCGTCCACCTAGAGCCAGTTTCTGCTCACGTTCTCTTCCTGTCAAAGGGGAGTTTTTTTCCCTGCCGCTGTCGCCCAGTGCTTGCTCATGGTGGACTGTTGGGTCCCTGCAAATCCAAGAGTATGGTCTTGACCCGCTCTACGTGAATGAAGTGCCACGGGATAACTTTTGTTGTGATTTGCCGCTATATAAATAAAATTGAATATCATTTTCTTTGACATCTATCACGGAGTGTTTTCACACTAACTGATCTTTGCATGTGCTCATACGCTCTACCTTTGTTGTCCATCCTGGGCGGTTTAATGGCAGCTGTTCGATCTTCCGCCCTCACCGCTTCAAATCTTTCAAGTTAGCTAGCGAGCTAACGCTAGCACATGCTGACCGCTAACGTTAGCGGCAAAGCACTTTGGTTTGGTCAGGGCCTCGCACGAACGACAGAAATCAGCCAAGATGCTACATTTAATAATAGCACAACTTTGCAGGTCAAAATAACCCCTGTGGTAATCAAAGTTGTTGTGAAATTCATGTTATTAGAAGCGAAGTGACGGCCAAGTAGCTACCATGCATACTTATAGCCTAGACCAGATTAGACTTTGTTTGAAACCTAGTACCTGAGCAAAAACGAAAGCAGTCGGTGTGGTTATGCAACCTTTTTAAGACATGGCAGCGTTTGCTTCCTTCCTCATGAGGGACGCTCACAATTCACACATCAACCCATGTATGAAACGAAAAAAATGCACCATGCACCATTGAGTTTGAAAGATTACAATCACAACTGTTAGTATGAAAATAAAATTGTTTATCATATGATTAAATATTATAGAAACTTGTATATATTGTAGGACGTTAAAGAAATTATGGAAGAAGTCTGAGTCACGAAGCACCAAGTTTATTGAGTGCAGCAGGTTAGTCATGTTACAGTTACAGTCGTCTGTCACTCTGCAAGGGTGCCCCAAGGCATGATGGGTAAACCCCACCCACACGACCCCAAAATACGTTGCAATATTAAGCGTACTTTAACGTATGTATTATTTTTTATGTATATGAGCTTGTATAGTCGGGGAAAGAAGAGACCGAACAGCTTTAAAGTTTACTGGACTAAGATGAGTCATGAGACAAAGTGTGAGTACTGCATTCACTAGAGGTGTGGAGAAAAAAAACCTCCATCACGCTTCCTGTTTCTCCTTCCTGTCTGCACCATGCAAGCATGCAGTCGCGCCTTTATCTCCTGCTTGACATTAGACCACTTGATGCCAAAATGTTGCATCTTTTTCTTAGATTTGGACGAATATGGCTGTCCAACTTTCAGGTCGGGGATAATAAGCGACCCCTAACCATAACTCCCACCATAAATATGTATAAACTTTGAGCGTTGGTAAGTTTTGCTCGCTTCTGAGGAGGGATCCGCCCACTCAGGCGGGTGCTCCACCGCGCCATAACACTGAACGTCTATATCAAACTTCTGTAATGAATATGTTTGATGAGTATGTATTTTACATTTTCTGTCAAACTTATGAGTCTCACATTGATGACTCTTAAACCCTGAGGTTAATCATCAATGGGTCACACACTTTTATTTTAAATTCTAATTAAAGTTTCCAAAGATACAAATATATTGGCATTCTGGTGAAATTTGTATGAAGTGATACCCAACACATCCAGAATAAAGAAATTTAAGTTAAATTCAAAATGACAGTTTTAAACAGTGAGTATTCTTGTGATAGATTTTAGGATTTTTGTTAATCAGAAATTGAGATTTTTTTGTATTTATCTTCTACGCAACATACTAATATTTATCTTCCACACGATATACTCAATTATTTGTCGATACATAATGGAAAAACTATAAAAGACATAATTTGAGCCTGAATTTGACATAGAATGACAGACTTTGAACCGAAAATAAAGAATACTATAGCTTGTAAAATGGTAACAGTCATGGTTATTGGGATTTTTTTTTTATGAGATCTCCAGTATCAATGCCTTTTCTACAATTACTATCAAGCATTACTAATGTGAAAAGGTCAATTAAATGTATCTAAAATCCTACCAACAGCCCTGAAGTGTTTACCTTATAGTTCACATAATTGCCTATTAATTTACCAGAGTTTAAGGGGTTAAACACACTGTCAGTTTGACGTTTCGTCTTTGTTGTCATTACAGATGTGAGCCACTGGAGGGCAGTGTGGGTCCACGTTGCACACATGCTTTTGCATTTCCAACACATTTCTCTCTGTTCTTGTGTTTGGGAATGGCCAAGTGGCAGAATGCATTTTACATTCACACACGCACACACACACACACACACACACACACACACACACACACACACACACACACACACACACACTCACACACACTGGCTCATTCCCGTATTTACTCACACACATCATCCTCATACACACCACTTTCTGCAGACATTCACTGTCCTATTTCCCAGGCTCAATCAGTGTGTCCATTACTCAGGGAGCGTGTGACAGTCGCTGGGAGAAGGCTCAGCTTTAGCTGTGTTATTGTGTTTCTATGAAGCAGCCTTACCCAACACAGAGCGAACGTCAGGCGCACCATTGTTCACTAAGGTTCAATACAAACAACGCCATACAAC
>OMNV01013723.1:0-14475 GCA_900303265.1 Brotula barbata
GCAACCCTTACACGGATAAATGCTACAGATAATGGATGGATGGATGTATAGATAATGGATGGATGGATGTATAGATAGTGGATGGATGTATGTATAGATAATGGATGAATGTATGAATAGATAATGGATGAATGTATGAATAGATGTATAGATAATATATGAATGGATGTATAGACAATGGTTTGATGGATGCATAGATAATGTATGAATAAATGTATAGATAATGTATGAATGGATGGATGGATGGATGTATAGATAATGGATGAATTCATGAATCGATGTACAGATAATGTATGAATGGATGTATATATAATGGATGGATGGATTCATAGATAATGGATGGATGATGTATAGATAATGGATGGATGAATGTACAAATAAAGGATGAATGGATGTATAGATAATGTATGAATGGATGTATAGATAATGTATGAATGGATGGATGGACGTATAGATAATGGATGGATGTATGTATAGATAATGGATGGATGGATGTAAGTAGAGATAAAGGATGAATGGATGTATAGATAATGGTTGAATGGATGTATAGATAATGGATGGATGAATAGATAATGTATGAATGGATGTATAAATAATGGATGATGGATGTATAGATAATGGATGGATTTATAGATAACGGATGGATGATGTATAGAAAATGGATGGATGGATGAATAGATAATGGATGGATGGATGTATAGATAATGGATGGATGGATGTATAGATAATGGATGAATGGATGTATAGATAATGGATGGATGGATGTATAGATAATGTATGAATGGATGTATAGATAATGGATGTATAGATAATGGATGTATAGATGTATAGATAATGGATCAATGGATGTATAGATAATGGATGGATGGATGTATAGATAATGTATGAATGGATGTATAGATAATGGATGTATAGATAATGGATGTATAGATGTATAGATAATGGATTAATGGATGTATAGATAATGGATGGATGGATGTATAGATAATGTATGAATGGATGGCGGACTCAGAACATACTGCCAACCTATATTGCTGAAACACACCTGATATACCTATTTGTTTGGCGACGTGTTTCCATGAGAGAACTTTCCACCCGAGGACTGAGACATACAACCGTAAACCTCTGACATACAGTTCAGACACACACACTGTGCAGCAATCTCCAACACACACACTTTTTGAACGGTAAGACACAAGTTTACAGTTGTATGGAGACCTTGGGAGGAAAGCCCTCTCAGCGATCTCCAAAACACAGTTTTCCTGTCAGAAGTTTACGGTTGTATAGTTCAACAAACTCGGAAGCACATTTTGTTGTCCTTGTTGTTCATTCGCAGTTGGAAGGTCAGCTTCTTTTCCAGGTTCTGGCTGCCTTGTTTCCACTGCGTGGCGGTAGCCATTGAGAGGAAACTACTGTTTCCTCTCAAAATATTTTCCTGTTAAAATATTTGCATGGACAATATGTTTGAAAAAACTAACTTAAATCAGTGATTTGTAATTTATAATTTGTAAGGAATTAAAATTTGTTTACAGGTTCTGATAAGGAGGTTGACATGGACTTTCAACATGTGGAAGTGTGTTCGTCTAAAAGTTCTCCATAGGAAATATGAAGACTCCAGATGGGGATGTAGTGTTAAGTTTCTTATAACGTCATGAGCTGACTTGTGCCTTGACAGTATAAAAACTGTCCAACTTGACTTCACACCGTGTGACTTCATGTTAGCTTTTGACTCAGAACACCGTCCCCAAACCAAAGAGTATCATACAACTATTACGGTGCCTCTGTCAAATCATTTGTGTACTGTCACAGCGATGTCGAGTAACAGTACTTGAGAATGTCTCAGAAGACTTGAATTGAACTGTAAATTGTTTTCGATGTGCAGACTGGGAGACATCAGACTGAACCCAAACGGTTTGATGATGATGTTTGCTGTGATGTTGGTAAAAAAGGCAACATCTGTCCGTAGAGTTGAGTTTCTTTGGTTTGAGTTCTGTGAACTCTACGTGGAGGACTGATTATCAGTAGCTAAATAACTTTAACTGAAGTTTTCTGTGTTCTGATTGGTCAGTTTTGACTTTGTCACTTTGAGGTAATTTATCCAACACTTTATGTGACTTGTCTGTCTTGACACGGGACTTGACACACGTCGCTCCGTAACTTGGTCCCGGCACATTTCAAACGGGGGGTTGGAGTTAAACTGACCTGCAATGAGGCCCACCTCACAGGTGGGTTCTTCATATGCACACGTCATCATCGTCCCCACTGTGTCGTTCACTATGGCAACCACATCCAGCTCAAACTCCTGTACACACAAACATGGAACAAGGAGCTCACGTCTTGGGAGGAATCATACCATTCACAACTAGGGCTGGCCCAGGTACCGCTTGAAGGACTGGAGGGTTTGCTGTTTTTCTGAATGATTATTAAAACATTTGGTTCCATTGATGACCAATATTAGGACAGTGTAAGATGCACGCACTGTCTTAATGCCTCGGCAGCCTGGAGCTGCCAAACATTTGTATCTTGCTCAGGATGAGCTGTGATAGACGCTCCGTCCAACATGTCAGCGTTGCTGCCTTGGAGGCGGACGCACATGGAAAAAGAACACACGTGTAACTTGTGTGTAAAATTTATGCAATAAAGTCTGATGGATGATCTTTAGTGAGTGATAAAAGCGTTTGATTATTATTATAAGTGAATGTTGAATGTTTTCTTTTTGCTTTAGTGCCCACTGGACTCTGTGATGGAAACACACATAACCATGGGCCACGTATTTATCACACTGAAGTCCATTCATCCACAAAATATACTCTAAACAATCTGGGATTTGAGTGACAACAATTGACCATCTGAATATTCCGACAGAAGGGGCCAGCCCTGTCAGAACAGTAACAAGTCGTACACCTCCTAATTACACAGAAATCTCAACATCCTCCACGAATGACACATGCATTTTGTTACAAACCAGCAAATGAATGATGAGTCGCTGTTTGTTCTGTCAAGGCTCACGTCTCTGTGTTACCTTATATCAATGACACCAGGTAAAGACAGGTTCTTCATCTCTCCGCACTAAAACATCGAAGGCATGTTATGTCTCTTCTCAATGCAAATAGTTACAGTGATGGAGGTGTTAATATCAGGTCTGGCAGCTTTTCAAATGCGACCGAGCACAATGCAGATCATTCACATTCCTTGATAGACGAAACCGCAGTAAACACCCACCCTCTCTCACAGAGCGGCAATATTCCTAAGATCGACACAACATATTGAGTATCATCCCTGTAAAGCTTGTAATTTTAGTGGAAATCAGAGCCCACACTGCAGACACAACACTCGCACGCCTCGACAACAGGATCTCCTGTTTTTACGACATGCCATTAGCACACATCACTGTAGCTCTGCACCTCTTTACCTCAGGAATCATTCACTTTCACTTCATACTTACTGGGTTCTCCATCTAAAAGGGTGAAATAAATACAATCTCAAATGTGACGATCTATAAATAATGTGAACTTCAGCACTGACACACAGCAATACAATTACAAAGTACGAATATGTGTGTGGAGTGCAGGGACGGGCTGCTGCACAGGTCTTGGACTGGTCTGGATTGTTAGGCTGGATAGAGTGGGTGAGTAGATCGGTTTTGGGTGCTCGTCTGTGTGTGTTTATGACAATGTGCTACATGGTGCTGAACACAGCTGTGTCTAATTGTCACGTGAGGCTGATGAGCCAATCAGACAGGAACATACTTAGGGTGGCACGCTGATGCACGCTGAGAGGCTGATCTCCGACTCTGTCTTTGTTTTAGCACCATTTATTCTTCTCTGTTACTTTCTTTCATTAAGTAATAAGAGTGAGTGTGCATCACGCGGACGCGTCCGATTACGTCTCTGCGATTCGTTAGAAGACAGAACAGCATCAGACACGTGGCAGCCAGGGGACAGACCAGCCGTAATTGAAGTGAGCCACGCCCACAGCGCTCTCGGGCCTGGATGGGGGTGGGCTGGGACATCTTAGGACTTGGATGACTGAGTACATTTGCATGCACTTTAAAACAAATCCATCATACTGACATCAGTACAATGAAACCTTTTTCTCCAAATGTTTTGTACAGTTTAAAGTGACTGAAATCAGCACAAATCAAAGTACGTTCACTCTGACTAACAGACCCAGAGAGCACCAGTGAAAGTGGATTTATTCAGACGTGAACTATACAAGGGTCCTGTTTGTGGGCCGTACGTCGGCGTTCAACACTATCATGCCCGAACTCCTTCACACTAATCTCTCCCAGCTGACCGTGCCGGAGTCCCTCTATCGCCGGATCACCAACTTCCTGGCAGACAGAAAGCAGAGTCAGACCCCCTGACCCTCAGCCCCGGACCCCCACAGGGCTGTGTGCCCTCCTCGCTCCTCTTCTCTCTCTACATCAGCCACTGCACCTCCATGGACCCCTCTGTCAAACTCCTGACACAACCCTGACGGCCTGATCCAGCACACCAATCGTTCTTCATATAGACACACGTGGACCTGTGTTTGAGCATGTTGGCCTCGTACTTCAATAGAAACCGTTGATCCTTTCAACCAAACTAGCTGCAGACGTTGACGAAATATAACCTGGTCTGGAAAAGAACAAGATGAGACCGATGACAAAATTGTGAAATGTCCCAATGGTTTCCTCTGTTCCTCCAGATGTCAGGTTCTGGCCCGTTTACAGGGCATAAAGTGGATTTTTCATCGGATCGCACACATCCGCCTTAGTGTCCATAAGATACCTCTCTATCTCGGCAGTGGTTAAGCTATAGTAAAAGTGCAGCTACAGTTTTGTGATTGTATCAGCTTCATTTCCTGTCATTGTTTACCTCTTTCCTCTTGATGGCATCCCGAAGCAGCTCCACCACATCCTCCCCCTCACAGTCTGTGGCTTTGAAGCCTTTGGTCCAAGTTACGAGGATGCCCTGCAGGACACACAGAGTGACACAACAGCTGAAAAACCTCCGACAATACGGCATGTGGACGGCACAACGTGTATTCATGTTCAAAACGCTGAGTGTAATCCATTAAACATCTGATCCATTAAAGTTAGTCATAAGTGAGCTAACGTCTGGAGTCTTCATCACTTTAACTCCAACCAGGCCACAGTCAACGTTTGGACACTTTCAACAACTTTTACTCTGCTCAGTAACAGCTACTCAGATGTTATTAACAATAATTAGAATAGTAAATCAGCAGATTAACTGATCGTCAACATGATGAATAGCGACAGACCGATTCAAAAAAGAGGTCCGAAGGTCGGCGTTGACATCTGATCATAAACGTACCGCATCCAGGCTGGTCTGATGACATGGGAAGGAGAAGGTGAATCCAAGGGGGAGACGGGCACTTTTCATTCCCATGTAGTCCAGGAAGTCAGAGATGCAGTGCACAATATGGTCAAAGAGCTGGAAAGAGACATGCACGGCTCTAATGATTCACCACGGGACACACAGACGTCACTCCTACAGGTTCATCCACCAAATGTTTATCATCAACAACAATCTGTACGTCACATATGTCCAGGTGAGGAAAACTGGATGCTAATGCGAGATGTGCATGTCCGTGAAACAGTCAGCAATCCACACACTTTTCCTTAAACTATGGAGGATTTGTATCAATTAAATAATAATAAAGTGTTTGCTGTTCCAGTCCAAGTTTGGAGGGCAGGAACAGATTGACAGGAAGTCACAACTCTGGTTTCAAAATACCTTTACAGGTGCTAACGCGAACAAATGCGTGTGTGTGTCTGTGTGTGCCTGTGTGTGTGTGTGTTTGTGTGTGTGTGTGTGTTCAAATGATTGTTATGTCCATGGAGTGTTGAGGAAAGACAAAAGACCTGTCAGCCTGCCTGCTGAGATCCAATTATAATGCAGAACATTCTTTAGACTTTCTAAGTAAAGATGTGAATGAAGACGGTGGATAATTGTTACTTAGAAGAGGAATGCTGACACAGAGGTCAAACTTTACAACAGGTATTTACATACATACACGTCTTTATGTAAGGAAGTCAAGGTAAATAATCACCTCTTCTCCTGTGCCCTGCATGACCTCGATGGGAATGGCGTAGATTTTATTATGCATCTCTACGGATCGCTTCTTCCCACTGCGAATCTTTACCAGAAGCACACGGAAATTTGTCCCGCCGAGGTCCAGAGCGAGGAAATCTCCGTTCTCTGCAGCGCAACATAGGACCTGTTATCTTGAGAATGATGAGGCTCGATCAAACAAACGACAGTTCGAACTACATTGAAAGTTTCCAATTGAAAGCGCGGCGTAAAGATAAAAGTAGGTGACATTGATCCCTTTTTGGCAGGCAACTACTTCTGTTTATGACCTTCCTGAAAGTATGCCTGTGCTGGCAGTTAAATTCTCTAATACAATTCAATCTTCAGGTATGTTGCTTGAGGATATTTCTGAGCCGATGTAGAAGAACTTGATTCCCTCCTTTGTGTTCATTAAGAAACTGTGGTTTTGGAACGGTGCCATGAAGACTTGGTGTCTTCTTCTAAAAAATAACTCCAGAGATGGGAACCAACTTTAATGAGCCCCAGGTGAACATACCGACACACTGATGAGCTAACGATGGATGTATGCACGACACCGCACTAGGTTTCAAAAGGAGGAGGCTGCCACCACCTCCACCCCCAGAGCCATTCTGTGGGTAAGGACAGTAACTAATCCCCCTTCCTACATTGCTGCTAAGTCTGGTTTCTATTTGTAAAAAAAGAAGAGATAAATAAAAAGGGAATCTGGAATTCCCCTTAATCATCACGTTTTGTTTTTTTTCTGTTTATAATGGGCCCATAAAAAAATGGATCCTGGTTCTAGGTCGGTCTTGCACACATTTCGATGGTTCGCACCTGATCCATCCGGTGTACTCCGGACAAAGGTGGGCAGCATTTTGACCGTGGCTTCCTCGTGGGTGTCCTTGCCCAGGCCACGTTCGATCTCCACCCTCATCCTCTTTTTCACCTCCAGTAGCTGGGTCTTGGTCAGCCGAAACTCCTCCAGCGTCTGTTGAATCTGGCGCGACTGCTCTGTCAGGCGGTAAGCCACCGCTGTCACCATGGCGGCACCTTTGCCGCTGCCGCTCTCAGACACAAGGAAGCGGACGTCCGAGTCTGGAACCAAGCGGCGCACCGTCTTATGGAGGCGACGGGCGTACCTGTTCAGAGAGTTAACAACCAGGTAAACGTACGTGACACCGCATACCCGTGGGGAAACGAGCATCCTTAAAAACTCTGGACTCTCACTTTCCCTCTTACTCAGATAATTAGTTTGATTATATAATTAACCCAGAAGGAAAAAATACTACAAACACTGCTTACAGGGTCCAAACACAGACCGACAGGAACAGGGGGGCCTGTGTCCTGATGTACACGTTTAAAACGTCACACAATAAGAAATGAAGCCGTCTTAGGTTTGAGGTTTTGTTTGTTTGTATCTGGATCTCTGAGTCTCTGGATTTAGAACAGCCCCAAATTATTTGGTTTCTTACCTGCCTGGACCATGTTTTACCAAAGCTGCATAAAAATCAGTCTCGTCTGGATCTGAGAGCAGAGCTGCCTGACCGGGGAAGATTTTAACACAGATGTACACGTCCACGTACGTACTCGGTGTTTCTGTGTGTCTGATTCTAGCTTTTGAACTCTAAAAGGTCCATTCGGTTATTTACAATGTGGAGATTACAGAGCGCTGATGATGAATAACATCATAACGTCAGACAGTTCTGTTGACGGCCGAGTTCGGAAACCAAATGTCTGTTTAGCGTTTAGGTGTTGTGAACGTAGGAAGCTCTTCACGCTCTTCCTCTCCGTGTTGGAGTACTCACTGAGGGTGCATCTTGTAAAGAGAGCCGTCGATGCCAACAGTAGTGCGGAGACGTGCGACACCCTTGTTGTCCTTGAGGCGTGTAAGGATGCCACCCAGCGTCGCGGCGATCAGATTGGCGGAGCGGAAGGACACGACGGTGCACACGTGCTGCACGGCGAGACAGTCCTCCTCCGAAGGCTCCACCCCCAGCCTCGTCAGGATTTCCATGCATTTCTTTAGTCCTTCCTTCGTTCTGAAAGGAAAATCAAATTTCAGCTCACGCCAACCTGCAGCTCCTGACACACAATGGGACACAGGAATGGGACATGTTCCAGGACGTGAACGTTAAAAACCTGACACGGGTTTTTGGAGTTTGTTCGGAAGGTTTGTGACTGTTGGTGCGGTGAGACAGAGCGGCTCGGCTGTGTGAGACCAGATGACTGGTTCAGCCGTACAAGAGAGAGAGAGAGAATGTCCATCACGGACAACACGAGAGACGCCACAGAGCCAAAGGATCCCGAAGGGTTTCAGGTCTGCGGTGCTGATGATGTGCAGTGAGTTAAGTGATTTCAACAACTTTTATCTCTCCTACTTTGTTGTTGGACGTTTGTGTTTCCTGTTGATAGTGACACTGTGGGTGTGGGTGAAGATACACATTCTGCTCGTTTGTCCAGCTTGACTTGAACGTATGGTTTCCAAATTCTTCACACATTGTAATGGAACAGGTTTGATTTGCTGCCCCACGTTGGCCCTGGACCTTATCTAACAGGCAGTATGAGGTGTGGGTTTTCAGACATGTGCAGGACTTCTACATCTCCTGTTTTCATCTTCCAATGTCGCGTAAAAAAGACAGACGTAAAATCCCGAATCAGTCGGAAGCGTCAACTTGCCATGACTTTTTAAAACCCTGGTGATTTGTCTCCGTTCTGCCACTCACTTTTCAATGGCTGAGACGTGCTTGGTTTCGATCTTCCCTTTGGTCAGCAGTTCAGGGGTTATTCGTCCCTCGAACAGCATGCCGTCCTTGGCCATCTTCACCAGGATGAGTCGAACCAGCTCTCCTAGGTACATCCCACTGGCCATCTTCTCAAACCTGTGCAGAAAGAAACACGGCGTCATCATCAGGGGAGCGAACAGCAGCACTTCATTCACCTCTCTGTGTATTTGAAGGAATCTCTGTTCCCATATTTAGGAGTATGTAAATAATGGATAATACATAATACATAATGCATTAACCCAGTAAATACACAGAAGTTCTATTTTACTCATTTGTACCTACAGAAAAGATACAAATTCCCAGTGACTGTGGCCCAGAATGCCATTTTCTTGCTTTGTTTGTATCAGTCATTCCTCCACACTCAGTGACACAGAATGAAACGCAATCTTCCCCTCAGTTTGTGCAGGATTACACCGAGCAGGAAAATCTCACACTGGTTTGGGAATTTCAGGTCCAATATTTATTCAGGACGACTGGATTGAGATGATAAAGCCGTAATAAATCTTACAGCTGCTTTCCAGGGTTGAGGGAGCCCCTGTCGATCTCCCGGTCAAACTCCGTGCGGATGTCCTCCAGGGACCCACTGTCGCCAAAGGCCCCCCACTCGGTGTTGATGCACATCCGCCCCTCGTCTCCCTCCACCAGGTCCATGTGACGCAGTTCCTCCATGTAACAGGCATTGGTTCCGGTTCCTGAAAGGATTCAGAGCATCTTGTCAGTGCCGTGCGTGTCCGACACGCTGATGAGCGCTCTGTCAGCCTTTCCACTCCTCTGGCGCCCCCCACTGTTACATTGGGCTCGTGCAGCTTTGGATGCCGGGGAGAAAAATCTCCTTCTCTTTTTGGCTCTTTTTCTCTCTAATCTCTACAGGAAGATTGAGTCTGAATGTTAACTTGAAACACGTCCATGGTTGATTGGACATGTCCTCTTCGTCAGAGTAAAGACCACAGTTTGCTTCTCCAGACGCAGCTCGTCACAACGTTGGAATGTTTCATTATCTATAGGTAGATATATGATATATGAGTGAATTCATCCGGATCAGATCCATTTGAAAACTTGTTTCTTAGGACAAATAAAGTAATCAAGTCATAATTATTATTACTATCGTTATCTAACTCATGACCACGATAGCTATCACAGTCCTTGCCGTCTGTCACGTCTGGGCCACGGTGTGAACCTGAACTGGATCTATTTGGTCCCATTCTGACCATGAGTCCCACCCAGGTACGAAGGTGTAACCACAGGCCGTAGACTCCACCCGTACCTCCACTACTGGGGCTCTAGGTTGACCTCTGAATGCATAAATAGCTCTAATTACTCACAGCCAGCGTCTTATTCTTATTTTATCTACAGCTCGTTCTGTTACCGGACGTTCAGTGACTCTGTCTGGGACAAATATCAATCCCTGCTGTACATAATGTCATTCAGTGTGACGGAACTTTAAGGTGTCACCGGATATTGAAATGGCCACAAACTGTCTAGAGTATTCTGGCTGATTCGAATGTTGGCAGCAGCAAAGTTGGACCGATGAGTTTAAAGTTAATGTTAGACACCGGCTTCAGGGGGGACGGCCCTGGTAGAGTTGTGAGCTCCAATGAGCCTCCTGGAATATTTCCAGTCCAAAGTTCTTTGATTTTTACCGATGATGACGCCAACTTCACAACGCTGATCGTCAAATCCACAAGTCATCATGGTGCCCACTGTGTCGTTCACCACGGCCATAATCTCTGCCTTGTAATCCTGAGAACAGAACAGAGATTTCCATTAAGCCAGCCAAAACACCTCACATCTGGACCCTACTGTACCTGTACTCTCTGACTTCACCTAGTAACTTGAGTACAGGTGGAATTTACGGTCAAGGTCCCCAGGATGTGATTGTCCAGTCCCTGTCACGTGACTCTGATACCCTCGCCCTAACGTATGGATGAAGTGGGAGCTGGTTCTATGATGTGGGCGGGGCTAACCGAGTGTTAACATAGGGGAAACAGGCGTACATGGCCCAAAAATATCTTTTACAACCCACAAAATGTAAGACGGAGACACCACCAAAAGTCTCGTCAGGGATGAGGTGAACCCGACTTACCCCTCGTTTCTTGATCGCCTTGTTCAGCAGCTGCACCACATCCATGCCCTCCACACCGCTGGCTTTAAACATCTTCGTCCAGGTCACTAAGACAGCCTGTAAAACAAGCACTTCATCAAGCCCGGGCTCCCAGTTACATCTGGGTCACAGGCGGACTCACTCGTCTGTCCGTTGGTATTCCAGCCACGCCATCGGTCTCCGGACAACGCAGCCCGACACGAGCAGAATTCCGCTAAACTTCACTTTTTGGAAAAGTCCCACAACTGGTGGAGCTCATGAGATCAGGGACAATATAATCACTTCTCCCAGGAAAAAATAGATTCTGTAACGTTTGAGATGTTACATTAGCATCACAACGTATTTATAAATGATGACAAAAAGCTCGGAGGTTAACAAATAAATATACGCGCAGCAAATAGTGTTTATTGATCTTTGGAACTGAAACCTAGAAATATTAAATAAATGAGGGGCGGAGAAATATTTGTTGTGTCCCGTGTGAACTACATGTGGAGTGAGAGGATGTGATGGAGTTTTACCTCGTTCAGCTTGCTCTGGTTACAGGGGAAGGAGAAGGTGAATCCCACAGGAAGGTTTTTATCCTTGATGTTTTGCTTCTCCATGAAGTCGCCCAAACAATCAGCCACATGGTCAAAGAGCTGCAGGCAGAAAGGACAGAGAAGAACAGAAGACGACTGATGATCCTCAACTATTCTTGTTTGGTTGTTGTTTTTTAACACAACTTTTCCAAGGTGTTTTTGTTGTGGCTCTGTGCTGGCCTTTTCTCCATGATGGAGGCGTGGCAACACACAACCTTCAGTGACGTGATGAGGAAGACAGACAGCAAATAGGGGAACACAGTTTGGTTAAACAAAGACAGAAAGACACCGGCACAAAGACAGACGTTTAAAAGCTCCATGTATCTCCAGTCTTCCCACATAGAACCGTGTCGTGTACTAGGATGGTGACGTGGTTTTTCTTTGGGTCCTATTTCTCCTCACAGCGCCCCCACGTATCTCTCAGTTTGTCGGCGGCTCCAAGTTAAGTAACTGAAGGTAACCTTGGCGTCTGTGTTGCGTCTGTGTGGCCACGCGGTGTTTTCAGGAAAACCCAGACGTTAACACGTTGGTGTGTAATGTGAGGAGGAGCAGAGGAGAGCTTCGGCCTATACATTTCAAATTCAAAATGAATAAATGGATTCAGACACATAAACACTCCATCAGCGTAGGAAACCTCACACACACACACACACACTCCTCCTGGGTATAAAATGAGTGTGTGTGGTGCTCTATGGGTCCCTGCAGTGCCTCTGATTAGATGATATCTGCCTCGTGAGAATAAGCGTGTTATTAGTGAACCTGCTCGTGTATCGAATGACGCCGTCAGGCAGCTGTCTCCTCAGCATCTCATTCATCAGCATCTGTCTGTCTCTGTCTGTGTTAACAGTCTCAGACTGTTGCTAATGCTCAGGTTATTGGGTTACGGCCCGGCTGTTCTCCTGGAGGTCACGGTGGGTCAGCCTGATGTCACACTCTTTAGCTCAGCACTGTTGAGGAGGCAGTTTCACACAGATCAATACTGGGCCAAGATTCAGACAGTTACCATGATCTGTTTTTAGGTGTGAGAAGTAGGGGGAAGTCCTGGTCCTTATCCATCCAATTTATCGTCCCAGATCCCGGTTGACCTACTGGGATCCACTTTTTAATAATGATTGATGTGAAGCCAAAATCTAAGAAGGTCAATGCTGAGAAATAGAGAGTATATCAAACCCCCTTCATCAGTCTGCTCTACACTTGGACTGTCTGTATCTCAACAACATTACATGTGTGCGTGCCCTGCTGCCACCGGCCCGTCATAGATAGGACACAGCCAGCACGTGCTGGAGATACCGGAGGTCTTCGCGGTGTCTCCTCATCCTCAGCCGTATCTGTCATCACCTGCGGCAGGAAGCGAGCGCGGTTTGATCGGCAGCGCTTTGAAAAGAAATTGTTCATCGTTTACCCGTGTCCCGTTCCCGTGGATGATGTCATCGGGCGTCTCGTAGACCTGGCTCTCCATCTGAACCGGCTGTTTCTTATCCTGCGTCACCTTGACACGCAGGATCCGAAAGTTTGACCCCCCGAGGTCCAGAGCTATGAAGTCTCCCTTTTCTGTCAAAGTGAGCAGAGAGACAGACGTCAGTGATTGACTGTGTAAATCAGCGAGATATTTAGGTGAATACGTGTTAATCATTCTAACGTTGCTCAGATCACTTGTGTGTGTGATGCTGAGACCCTTCCTCGGTTGTAGCTTCTGCACCTCAGTCATCTGGGTGCGACCCAGACGAGCTCTAAACTAGACCAAATAAACCCAGTTCATCGTAGTCATTTCCCACAGACAAACCAAGTTGCAGAGACACAAAGACGACTGAATGACCTCATTCAGCTCCACAAAAAGCCTTTCAACGCCGGCCTCCATCCAGCCTCCATCCAGCCTCCATCCAGCCTCCATCCATCCAGCCTGCCAGCTGCTGAGATTAAGTGTCACCGCAGGCACACAGCCCAGATGGAAATCAATCCTCTGTGACTACAACAAACTCAAACCTCCACCAAGGCCACCGAGTCTCTGTCTGTACTTCAAACACTTCACACAAAGAGGTTTGAACCGACGATACTGACACGCTCTCATCTTATGACACCTGTAAGGAGAATAATGATGATAGGGTGAGTTTATTCATAGAGCACTTACTCAAGCATTGGAGCACGAGGTGCTGAACACAGACAACAAATGACAAAATAAAAGACCACATTAAATCAAGAAGAGCCATACAACACTGTAAAAAGACAGACTGAACCCAAACCATTCCACATGTACAACATCAAGACTGTAAACGTCGACGACCGTGTGATTACGATCAAGATTTGAGCCATTGAAAGAAAACAACCTTCATACAGAAACAGCTTGAGTGAGGAGGAGGAGGAGGAGCACATTCTTGACTTTAGTGTTGATATCGTTCGACTTTCTCAAATATTCAACAATTTAGCCTTGAAGACCGAAAACCCTTTGAAACATTCTTCATTAAAGTCTACGTGACTTCAGCACGTTAGGGCCTGAAGAGCTCCATTCCAGCCCGGTTCACGTACGGGCACCAACCTGGGCTCAGATCCATCGTTCACCTGGTCGGAACAGGCGAGCAAAGATGTAAAACTTTCCTATGACGCCGTCTTTCATGACCAGCTGTAAAAAAGCCACCGTATAGATAGATATACATATACTGTATATAGATTCTGTATATCATCCAGTAACTGATAACAAGAAAACACCAACAATAACAAAAATAATGATAAAAGAAGCATAGAATATATAGAATAACATAATAAAACACAATATCAGACAAAATATAACTATTCAATATATATATATACTGTATATACACACACATACATATCTACCTCTATATCTCTCTTTATATATATAGATATAGATATATATATCTACATATATATAGATATACAGTATATCTATATATATCTACATATATATATATATACTGTATATATATATCTATATATAA
>OMNV01013726.1:0-17223 GCA_900303265.1 Brotula barbata
AGGGCCGGATTAAACATATTTGCAGGATTTGAGATTTGATTGTGCTCCCACCCCACCTGTGGTTGGGGAGATGGTTGACAGGTTAAACATTTTGAGTATGATTACCCCCCTCCCCCGCGGCCCCTCCTTTCTATTCTTCCTTCTAGAGCTGCTGAGGATGATGCACATTTTCTTTCTCAAAGACGCAGGGCCAGAATAAACATTTTTGAGTCTCGTATTCTACTTAAAAAACCCACTGCTTTGTTTTCAGGGATGATAGAATAGACCAGAATAGAACAGCGGTTCTCTGGGCTTTTGTTTTAGTTCTATCTAGTTCAGTTCTATGCCCCCCACCCTCTCTTACCGTCGGCCTGCAGCACGTCTGCTCTATAAAAGGAGAGGATGCTGTCCATCCACAATTATTGGTCTGATGCTGACGGGGGTGCTGTCGCAGCATATCGTCATGGCAACCGTGGCGCTGAGGAGAGGGTGATTTTCCAGAAGGCCAGTCACTATGGGAGACCAACAATGGAGGTGACAGGAGGGAGGTGAGAGGAGGAGGGGGATGTGTAGCTGAAGGCTGAAAGAAAGAAGGAAAAACAAATGGAATTTTTACCATGTGAGGAGGAAATGGAGGAATTTTAATGGTACACTCAGCGATTTTTGTTTTTTCCTTTTTCCAGTTGCACAAAACGACTATCATGAATTTGTGGAGGGGCTGATGGGCAGGTCAGCACCAGTGACTCAGCAATCACCCGGCCAGGTGCTGAGATTTCAGTGTCCTTCAGCGTGTGCGTGTGTGTGTGTGTGACTCGTGTCCCGACTCCACACCCAACGCGTTCGTTTTCATTGTGATCTGCAGCACGGATGCATCTGTCCATCTGTGTTCATGTTCTCCTTCGAGCTCCACAAGGAAGATGACGGTGGTACGATTTTTTCTTTTTCGACACAGGATCAGATCAAATCAGGGGTTGTTTGGTCCTACAGATGGTGAAAATGTTCATCCCCTAGAGAAGATGAACATTTTCAGAAACCAGCCTATGAGATGTGGAGCACTCGGCTCTAAAATAGGCTCCCAAAAACAAGATGGTTCACCGTATGGGGAGCACGCATGAGCCAATGAACTAATAATCCCTAAAAGCAATTTGAGATTATTAGGGCCATCCGTTTATTTAACCGCACCTGAAGGTAGGAGTGATAAAAATAAATAAATTAAAAATTTGTAAGGAAAAAAACATATTTTTTAATTGTATTTATTACACAGCTATTAAATTAGCTGTGTCTAGACTTCCCATGTTCAAATCAATTAATAGCGGAACGTGAACTGGCATGGAGAATGAAGTAAACAAACCGTAGCACCTCATCCAAACCAGTTTGTGGCGTCTTCTCCTGAAAGTCCACATACTTATGATTACATTGTCTGTCCTAAAAACAAAGCATGATTAATAAATCCAGATCCAAATTATAAATTGTCTTCTGAATGCATGCTCCGGTGTTTGACAATTGCATCTGACTCTTTTCAGTCTCAGATTGATGACTTTATTTTCTCAAAAAAATACCATTTTATTCTGATTTGTTTTCCACCCACAAATATGTGATTTTTTTCTCAGAAACTCAGTCCAATAAAGACAGACCCCATACACCGTCTTGAAGAATTACCAGTCGAAACAAACTTTAGCAGCCTCTATGATAAGATTATTTATTTACAGGGTTTTTCAAACAGTCATCTACCATTTTGAATGCCCATTAATAACAAAAATAACTGCACCTTCTACGGAGCAAAGCATGAAGACAAGTTCAAGAAGTTCAAATAGTTCTTCCATTCATCAGTGGAGAATGGAAAGAGATACCTGTGCCCAGTGTGATACAACTGTGTACTTAAAATCAAAGTGCGATACTGCCTGAATTTGTGCAGAAAATACAAGTCAAATACAAGATTAGAGCGATAACTTGTAGGTCCTTAGGAACAATGAACACACGCTTGGTGTCGTCACAGGTCTCACCTGTGTGGATTTCCTCTGCAATCGTCAGGTAAAAACATCTATGATGAGATAATGGCTGCCACAAGGTGCTTCATAAACGGAACTGCGCTGGATGATGGGCAACTTACATGTACAGTGTCTTCATTAACAAAATCATGAGACGTCTGTTCATACAAAACCTTACATGGTGACATACTATTTACACAATATGTACAAGTAGGTAAAGCTTAGGAAGGTTCCTCCGTCAACGGTGATGGAGACGAAAAATCAGATTCAGATTCTGTCAACGTTTCTTAAACCTCCATCCAGCGTCAAGGTGCCAAATCTGAAGAGAGGAAGTGTAAAGACAAAGAGGTCACGTGTTATCATCAGTAAACACTCCATACCTAGATTAAAGGAAAAATCTTCTTTTGGACATTGACTGCATTTAATTCCAGATGTTCCCTGCCTCACCTTTCTAAGAAATGGTTGTTCTCTGCCAGTTCCTTCACCACGCCCTCCATCTCCTCTTTTAGTTTCTTCATCCTGCAACACAGTCTGCACTTAACAACATGCTAACAAGCCAATCGGGTAGTATGCCGCATTTACCATAGAAATGTGCTATAAAGGCCCGCAGCACCATTTTAAATATTTGAACATTCCAATGTTTGGTACAGACTCCTTTTGTTTCTTTAGCTCGATAACAACAAGCTGTGTTGGGTTCCAAAACACGGCAATTGTGAGGAGATTTCAACAAATCGTGTACATCTCAAATGTTTCATGAGCCACAAAGACAAAGAGGAAAGCAAGTAAGAGGATTTTCCCTCAAACTCTGTGTCTGATGTGTGATGTGATGTATGATGACCTACAGTGTTTAGAGCAACAGAAAGAGTTTTACAATCACACAGTAACCTATGCATCAACTAAGGCTAAACTACACAGTATTTGTTACGTCTAGAGGACGTTAGTAATATAATATATTCCTAGGATATGAGGATTTATAGTCCTGACTTTTCTCTCAGAATAATTTTCTTTTTTTTTCTTTTTTCACACACTGCCCTAATCCTCTTCTATATACTGTAGATCCATGATTTCGCCAAGAACAAAAAACCCTTAACGCTCCACCAACGCAACAATTTACGTACAAATCCTCCAACAGTAAGGAGAACTAAAAATGATGTTGGTTTTGTTTCATTTAGTTGTATGCTGTGGTATTTTCTGTATTCTTTAAGTCAATATAATAAATATAAAGTATATTGTATTCAAATATAATACAGAAGATAAAATGTAACATAATAAACACTGAGGAGAAAAGTGAGGATGATGAAGAGTAAAAGAAAAGCAGGCAGACTTCTCACCCCAACGTCATCTCCACCAACGTGTTCTGACTCAGGTAGGCCTGAGGTTTCATCCCGCTCGACACCAACGGCAGCACCTTCTGAGGCAGCTGTTCCTGCAGCTAAACACACACACACACACACACAGACAATTCAGTCCTGACGTGGTGATGTCATGATGATGCATGGGCAAACCCTTTCACAATAACACCAGAGCAGACAGACCAGTTTGGAGCAAAGGAGTCTTTTATTGTGAAGGTCTGTTTGCTCACCTTGATGGCTCTCTCCATAATCAGGGTCACTTCCTTCTCCACGCTCATCAGCTGGTTGGACAGACCGAGCAGCTGCTTCCTCACGTGATGAACCTTCCTGCAAACATGACGGCAACACAAAGACAGAGCTGATACACCGCACACGCCGTGCACGTGGTTGCTAAGCGCTGACCTGGCTATCAGAGCCAGCCAGGCACACTTCCTGTTTAGTGCAGAGCAGAAATCTAATGCGATGATGACTGCAGGTCAATACAACTGGATAACATACAAAAACAGAACCTAGGATTTTACAAGCAGAGACACAAACTCAAACCTGCTCTGTCCCATCTCTAAAAACAACAAAGTGTTGAGTTTACCTCATCCACTCCTCACTCTTGGAGATGAAGAGGCGATATTTCATGGCACACTCCTCTGTGAACAAAGATCGGGCCTTACTGGCATGAAGGACCAGCTTCTGTCTGTGGAAAACAACAAACACAGGTCGGAGTTGAAGAAATAATACAGATACATACATAAATCCAGGTGATAAACTGCCCAAATCCTGAGAAGAGTAAGAGCAAAGGAAAAAACATCATCTGAGGGTCACGTGATCACTTCCTATAGTGAGAATAAAGGGTGAGGGAAAGAAATGACGTGGGTCAGACTTACTTGTCAAATTTGTGGATCTGCTCCTCATTGTAAGGCAAACCTAGAGCCAAAGTACAGGAAAGTAAAAGTCAAACTGTACTTTACTGTTTTACATACATATAAACGTTGTAGTTTTAAAGTCTTTGCTCACGTCGTTCTGCTTTGTCTTTCTTAAACTGTTGGTAGATGGCTGTGATGGCGTCCAGCAGCACTTTGATTTTCTCCACACTGCAGAGAGAGCGTCAAATCACATACTGCTCTACTGTACATGCTGTACTGCTCTAAACCACGTGCACACAGCCTTACTTCCTGTCCTCGGGCTGTGTTCCCACTTGTTGTGTCCAGGTGTCTGTCAGCACTCCTCCTTGTAGAAACTTGCTCTTAACGTCTTGTGCTGTGCGTTCTATCGGCTCCAAAGAGCTGGAAATCTGCAGAGGGAAGAACAAACGCTTTTTCTATCCCCCCGTTCCTCTTTGAACCGAGCTGAAACTGAACTTGACCTGGTAAAGATTCTTGTCAGAGTTCATTCAGCCCTACACATAGCATGATATGTTATTCTAAACCCACCCACACAGATATCACGATGATGAGACGTCCATACTCACCCGTAAGACTTTTTTGTGCATGTCTGTGATCTCGTCGTATTCTGACGACAGCATGTTGGCCTGCATCAACACCTCAAATCTGTTGGAATACATCTGAATGGTAACTATGAGGCGAAGGTTTTATTGCTTTGTGCAAAAACAGCATTATGTGTGTTGTTGTCACTCACAGTTGTTCTGTCCTCTCCAGTATTTGGGTGCAGTAGTTACAAAGGTGAATGACCTCTGACTTCTTGTGTAGGATCTGACTGTAATCCTCCTTCATCAGCTCACTGGACAAATCAAAACCAAGTATAAATACAAATACAAACCAAACCAATATAAATACAAACGTTTGCACAATGAACAATAGAGCGTAACATGAAAAAAAGGTGATAAAGGTTATAAGGTTATAAACAATAGGAATAATACCAATATTATATAATGGTATGGTAATAATAACAATAATAATAATGTTGATCTTGTTATATTATGATGGCTTCATTGGTGGTTATCTCAGAGTTTAAAGAGAGAGAGAGAGAGAGAGAGGTTAAGGTGAAAATGGTTCCATATGCAGATCTAATCTTACCCAAAGCTCTATTTGATTACAAATTTTCATACTTACCTTTTGAGGTATTTTTGCTTGCACACAAATATAGCTCTTTATTAAGAGGCAAAAATATCTCAGCGCAAGACTCCATATTTAGTTCACCGAGCATTAAAAGAAATAGCCTGGTCTCCACCAAACAGGAAGTGAGCCTCATCTAAACTAAATTGCTCACCAAACCCCTGAGCTGTGGCCCTGATGGATGAGGTTATTATTTGAATGTCAGGACTGTTTCACAGGTGATGAATCTGCATTGTTTACATTTTTCCAGCCTTACTTGTGTTTGTCTTTGGCCTAATTAGACTCTGACGTGGACTTACATTAAACCACGGACGCCTTTTCTCACCAGCTCCTGATAAACCAGCAGTGACTCCGAGGTTTTCCACAAATGTCCAACATCACCTGCAAATGTCTGGAGCGCAACAACACAAACAGGAACATCAGATATCAAAAACAAAACAAATCTATCTTCCGAGAATGTATCATCAAGAAAAGAAGACACTGAGATGCTCCACCTGATTGAGCAGGTGGAGGTTTTTCAACGCTGATCATAAATTAAATAATCTATTCATCATTTAACCCATTAGTAACACATAGAAAAGTTGTAAAAATTCTAGAGAAGTTGTGATTTAAGAAATACCAAGATCATTATAGTAGCCCTTGTTGTATTAGTAGTTTGATTGCCATCACATTTCTCTTTATATTGGCTGTATTGACTTTGTGTACTGTTTTATACAGATTTCCCTGGTGAATGTTGCTTTAGTGCCATCTACAGGCCTAATTCCACAACATTTTACAGGATTATTTGGAGGTCACATTGAGATCATATTTCAGTTTTACCACAGCTGCATGACCTCTTCAAGGGTTAGGAATCAAATTGACTACAGGAACTGACTAAAAGAAAACATGGAACGTCCAATTTAATGTGTGATGATAAGACAAGGCGCTCCATGGATCAGGACATCAAGGAACACATCTACCAACTATTTGCAGCTGTTTTTTTTTTTCCCACGCACTAACGTATGAAATTATGCTTCTCTTGGGTCCCTCAGCAGCTGACCTTCATTCAAATGACCACTGCTCTGCTCGTGAACATCATCAATGTTAGTAGAAACCCTAAAAAACTGAAGAATCGCAAGAAAGCAAAATTCTAAAATTCCCTGGAGGAGGTTTGTGATGCCTGAGCCAAAAAGCCAAAACAAACTTAAATCCCACCACACTGCACTCTGAAAATGTGTTTTTGAGGCACCATACTAACTCACAAACAAAACAAACTGCAAATAACAATGATGGAGTAATTCATTAAAATCGATATATCTTTGAACAGAACAATTAGGAGGAGAGGTGAGCGGCAGCGTTCAGGGACTCGCAAAGATTCGGACGGTTTGTTAAATGATTCATAACAGCACAGCAATTACACCTCTCGATGCCACAGCAGAGAGACCGGAGCCATGACAGAGCCGACGTATGAATTAAATGAACTTAAGGGCAGCTCACTCGCTCGTTTTCTCTCTCTCTCTCTCTCAACTCAGACTCTGTATCCATTTCCATTCATTAAAACGCCCACATGTACCCATCAGCGGCTCTCGGTGATGAGTGGCTGTCCTCTAACGTCGTGAACAGAACCGCTGCTGTGTGAATACTGATGAAGGTCAACTGCTGTGTTCACTGTCATCTTTACTAATCCATTCTGTTCCAGTCCTAAAATACTCCACTGTGGTTAAATTCAAATCAGTGAACAAATTCTTGAAAAGAGGCACCAAAATATCCAACGGCCAAAAACAAATCCATAACAGTTATTTATAGATTAACGCCGTTTCAGGTTTTGAATCTAAAACATAACGGACAGTATTAAAGCGACAGTACCTTGGCATAGCTGGCGTCCAGGTCCAGGTCATAGCGAGGTTGCACTTTGGGGGGACTTGCTGTGAAGACAAAAATACAGAATGTTAATGGCTAATGGCTAAATCTGGTCTGCATTAATCTGCAGGTTCATAATTCTGTCCCCGAAGGACATAAAGTAAATATGTCCAGCAACTGATGAAGATCTGACTAATGTGAAGACTTTTTCAAATGTTGTAGGTCAGACTTCATCCAAAAATTACGTACGATCTTCAAAGATGAGTCCCACTGTGGCCACAGAGTCTCGGCTGACGAGCATGATGGGGTTGTCCCTGGATGTCTTGGGAAAAGTCTTGGCTTGGCGGTTGGGGTCCAGGAGGAGGTGTCGGCCCTCATAGAGCAGCTCTTGGTTGTGGGGTGGAATGCTGGTCCTGCGGGACAACAGCTCCTGGAATAGTGTCGCCCTGTGGACAAAAGAGGACCTGTAGCCTTCAGACACACTGTGGAGTCAAGGTCTCTGATCCTGGTCTATCTCTGTCCGTGTCTGAGTGTGTGTGTTAAGCTTGACGGTGCCTCTTACGTGTTGTACTCGTGGATGTAGACATGGTGCAGCGTGGCCTGCTGCAGACTGAAGACGTAAACCACAGTGCGGTGCAGAATGTCGCTGGTTTCAGCAAAGAACTGATCGAAGCCCCAGCACTTCTCCTGATCGGCCTCCAGGATGTTGGCCAGCACTGGGGTCAGGAGGCTCTGAAGACCCCTGGACACAAATAAATCCAAGGAAACAGGATGAGACCACAAACTAAGATAATAACAAGGGTTTAATGACCCGAGAGATCATCATACTGGAATGGCTGTGGGTAAAACCTTCTTAAATTAGGAATAATCCGTAAACGATCACAATGTCAAAGCTCAGACCGTGTGGTGTTGTGTTAGCATACTTGGACAGACTGCAGGACACAGGCATCTCTGTGCTCCACTCGATCTTTCCATTCTCACACTTCTGATGGCCTGAAATGGTCCCAGATGGCTTCTCTGTGATGATTTTATACCTGAGAGGAACATTATTATAATTAACATGATTCCTTATTCTGATGTTTACAGCTTACATTACATATGTTGAAGGAGTTGATAATATATAATAATATAATCATCTTTAGTAGCCCTTAAACACTTAGACAAACCTCATAGTTACCAACTCGATACAATGCTCGAAAAAGTTAAGTATTGACAGTTAGGGTTTGGGTGATATGTAAGTTAAGAGCGTGACGTGGTTTGTCCAAGTGGTGTAGCCGCTGTCAAAGATGGCCGACCCTTACGCACACGCGGACTTCATATCGTGTAGGGACTCACATCTGGTCTTGACAGCGGTAACAAAAAAAATTAAAGGAAGTGCTCTTACATGACTTCCTTGTTCCTGCGGGGACCTTCAAACGGTCTGAAGGGGAGGCTGCCGGTGGCAGCATGGTAGAAAGTGACGCCGATGCTCCACAGATCCACCGTGGCGCCGTACTTCTTCTGGTGGTCCTTCCTCAACACGGCTCGTTCGTACATGTCCGGGTGCTGCGAGTGATCAGATCACTTTGAGCACACGAGGTGGTGACTAGACATAAGTTATGTGACTTTGTGAGTGATTGTTACCAAGTATTCCTCTGTGCCGTACAGAGACACAAACTGCTCGTCGTCATCTAGCTCTCGGGCTGCTCCGAAGTCCGTCAGCTTGTAAACGGAGCGCCCGTCCTCTCCGATCACGCGCATGATGTTCCCGGGTTTAATGTCACGATGCACGATGCCGTACTCTCTCAGATGGTTCATCCCTGCCACTGAGACCCACAACAACACATCACAAACCTCAACATACGTAGAATTCTTTCATTTCCATCACAGTTCAAGCCGACTTGATTATTTTGATAAAATTTATCCAACATGAAGTTTTCTAAAATGAATTGTTTTTTCCCAATAGGACAAACATGTACTGCTGGTTTCCAATCAATGCTTTTTGATTTCATTTTTATTTGATGACCTGATGATCATGGCATCCTGTAAATATCGCTTTAGATGAAAAGTTTGCTGTTTAAATCAGTTCCTCACCCACGTCATGCAGAACTATGAGAAACTCGTCCTCAGGAAGCCCGTAAGCGTTGGAAGACTCCTCTAACACCGTGTAGAGGCTCCCGCAGGGACAGTACTCCATCACCAGGACCTTGTGACGAGTGTTGGACTGTGGGGGGACAACAGGGTGACACTGGAGGTCAGAAAGACTAGTGCGAAGACATTCCAGCCAAAAAAACATACAAGTGGCTGTACAGTGCTGTAGGCGTGATTCTATGGCAGAGGTGAGAGGATGAAAAACATGACAGGAAATCCAGTTAGATGCTAATAAAACAATGCACAATACTTCAAACTTGTTTAGCTTCACATTCACTCATTTCTGTCTCAGTACATCCAACAAGTTAAACAGTAACAGGGTGGTGCACTTGGAGGGTTTGACAGGTATAAACGGAGCATTTGACAGAGTTTTGACACTTTTTTCATAAACTATCAAACACGTGTATGTCAAACAGTTTTCAGCGTTTTAAACCATAATCTTAACTTCAATTAAATGATTAAAATGATTGCTAAAAGTTTCCAAAACATTTCCCAGCCTGGAAAAACGGATTTTGAACTTCCATGACCTGACCAGTATTTTCTGACATTAGTTTGAGGAAGGCACTGAGGGGCGCTGTGCCCAAAGATAAGGTCAAGTTGAGGAATGAAACGTGACCAAACGAAAAACACGTCAGCATCATTTGCTACCATTCCTTAGAGGCTTTTCTTATCAGAAAGATTTCAACAAAAACTAAATGTCTCGTGTTAGGTACTTTTTTTGTTGTATTTGTAACTCAAGTTTATTTACTCTCTCTGAGGGTTCTGAGTTTGTTTATCATGTTTGCATATCGGCTAAAAATTGCAGAGTCGTCAGTTTGAGAACGCTTGAAGCACTTTAAGGAACTCTGTGTGAAACTGAAACCCCCAGCATCGATAATGTGAGCTGGAATATTTTGAAACAAACCCTTCCCCCGGAGTCTTGTATTGGGGAAAAAAATTGAGGAAGACAAAGCTGTTAGTTTTGCAAGCCCAAGTTATACTAACCTCTTCCTCCACGGCGAAGAGTTTGACAATGTTCTTGTGGTTGAGCTTCTTCAGCACCTCAAATTCTCTCATCTGGACATCCAGCGGCCTCAGGAAGCTCAGGTTGTTAAAGACTTTGACGGCATACAAGTCGCCTGTTTTCTACAAAGGAAACACAGTGTGAGAAATCGCGTGTATCAAAAATTTAAAATTCTTGAAGACACTTATCTGTGATTGCTGGTATTTTAAACAACCATTAGCGTGTACCACACCCATATACACAAGACCCTTTTATGACTTACAAAATATTCAAAGTTTGTACCTATAAACTTGTGTTTCATATTGTAATCAAGACATACAAATACATGACCAGGTTCGCACCAACCTCCATACTTTAAACATACTGCTATAAAGTTATAGGAAATCCCCACAGCGGGGGACTTTACAGCCTAATGGGAACAGAATGGCTCAGATGTATTTCACCAAATTCCTGCCTTTAGATAATAATCTTAATATCATAACATTTTTGATTTTTAGAATGCAGCTTGTCTGTGAGGCTTTACATCCTGGATACATTCCACCAACAACCGGGGCATAATTCAGCCATCTACAGGACAAGGGGGATGTAAAGATCCCAGATAAGCTTTTTCTATATGCACGTGTTATTGTGCATCCTTTGAAGCATTCATGGTGTCAACGAGCAGTGAAGCACTCATGTCTCATGTCCTGGACGGAGTTAATGAGTCAAATATGAATATATGTGTACAAATCCCAACTCAACACAAAACACAAAAGAACAACGTAACACTGGAGATCCAACTTTCTCTGCAGGGCTTCAGCTGAGAAGGATGCACAAATTGAATGCTCAGTGTGATCTCTAAACATGTCATATTTTGTCCATGATGATGCAACACTGGAAAACCTGGGATGAGTCCATGAGGGACTTCCAAGGAGCTTTCTGGGGACTTCTCATACGGAGTGAATGGACTTATCTTCACCACTGTAACAAAATAAAATCAACATTTTGCCCCTAAAAATGATTTTTCTGCTTTTTTTGACAGTTACAGTCGAGAGACAGACAGGAAGGTGACAGAGAGGAGATGACATGTAAGCAAAGGGCACAGGCAGGAAGTGAACCTCTGCTGCTGCGTTGTGTGTTTCACGCTCTTAACCAGTGAGACACCGGAGCTCCCCCTTTGGGTTCTCTTTGACTGAATAAAAAGCCAGTGCGGTTGGATTATTATTTGCTGTCTTTCTGCTGTTTAGATCATTCAGTTATTCTTCTGATCAGTTTAAAAAAATCTGTAAAAATAATAATCATAATAATAGGCCAACAAGGCAGCATAAAACAATATACAAAAAAATCACAATAAAAACACAAACTCAAAGTATTTTGCCCTCCAAAACAGTGTGTGGATGAATGGGTGGTCATGGCTAATGAGAGGAACATCGCTTGAATAACATCAACAGCCAACAGTCAACGTTGATCGGTCCGGCCATTCTATGGGTGAGTGTGGTTTGTCACACATCCTCAACACAAAAAGAGAAGAGTGAAAACCTCACAGCACTCTGGGCTTTGACATCAGCTCTCTTGCGTTGCATGTTCCACTGAGCCAAGACTTTTTGTTAAAAATAAATCAATCCATGTGTACATTATGTGGGGGGCATGTACCTTGTCACAATTAAAAGGTTTGATGCCCACAAAGGATTCAAACAATATATAGATTTCCATGATAAAAATATTTAGGCCACCTGCGTTCAGCTCTACTCTTTGACCACGGTCCCTGACTGTGATGGACGAATTACCAAGCTGTAGTGTCTGAATTCTAGTTAAACCTACCAATGAACTTGACATCTGTCTGACGTGAAAAGATAACTTTACCGCAGTATGTGTTGTTCACACACCCACCTGTTTTTGTGGTTACACTGCAAAACGAAGCCACAATCTCTTCAAGCAAATCATGCAGCATGTTGGAGCTCTTGTAGCATTACTCCAAAATTAGAGCGTTCTTCACACTGTTACATATTCAGATGAGGGCTGTCAAACTATTAGAATTTATCAGGGGTATTCACAAGGTTTGTGTAGTTCATCGCCATTAATCTCAAAATCAATTGTATCTTTATGCATTTTTACGCACCTTTACAGTCTTTTGGTTTGTGAACATCACAAAAATCTTTTTACACTCGACTGAGGTGGAGACAAAGCATCATAGTCACAATGTCTGCTCAGGAGAAAACCAAGAAGAAGAATGAAAAGGGCAGTCTGGTGATTCGCTCGTGAATGGAATCAGCAGCGAAAATGTCCTAAGGGACCACCAGGGTGTAAACATTCAATCACACCCTCATTCACACCCAGAAACCCTGATCCACAAAAATCGGTTGTCACAGTCTACTTACAATATCTGCACATATTATATATATATATTATATATATACTGTATATATACAATATTGCTCCATCATCATCATCAGCTGTTTGTCACAGTTTGATGCACTTCTTCAAATGCAATGTGAAAAAAATCAGACTTCATATAAATAGATAGAAAGAAAAGAGTGTGTGTGAAAACAACCTGAGTCCCAACGTTTACTCTGTCACACAACAAACCTGTGCTTTCCAGGGACAGAAGCCCAGTTCATGTGTCAGTGAACGTGACCAGAGTTCTTCTATCTCACCTTGTGTCTTCCTCGGTAAACGTTAGCTGTGGCTCCCTGGCCCAGCAGGTCTGATATGAGCCACAGGTAGTTTGTTGTACTCTGCATCCTGATAGCTTCAACTGATCCTACAAAGAAGAGCAACACTACATCAGTAAACCCTAATCCAGAGTGGAACCTCAGTGTCATCTTTCATTATTATCCAAAAGTATGTAAAACCAGTTTGAGCAAAAATGGCAAATGCAAAGATGACACCTGCTTTCAAAACCAGCATATTGGTGCATTACTGCCACCCACCGCACTGATGAGACAATCAGGAATATTGCTTACAACAAAACACACTCTCGCTGCTAGCTCTGTTTCATTTGGAAAATTGATTGCTGATAGATCGATATAAATATATGAGGACGGATTCTGGGGAAATCTGTATAAAATGATACCAATGCTTTTCCATCAAAATAAATGTAAAGAAAACTTCAAATGCCATGGCTATAAGAGATTTGAGATTTTTTTTAACGCATTTTCTATGTGATATTCTCAATTATTAATAGGTTATTAATGTGAAAAGGCCCATTCAGTTACCACGTCATTTACCAGTATTTAATAGTTTCTTAAACGCCGAGGTAACCACCAAAGGGTCCATTTTAGAAAGATTTACTTTAATCCACTAAAGACACTTAATGTATTTTTCAATTTGCCTTAAGTTTTTGTTTATCTTAGGTTTGTTGGGTATAATTTTGTGCAGATTTCCCAGAATGCATGCTGATATATTTGGTGACTTTGGAAATGTTGGGGTTTCCATAGAGATACAAATGATTCTTTATAAAATGGCTACACTGTTTGTGCTCTTAATAGAACCACACCTGTATTTAATAACTCACTCAGTGTGCAGGTTTAAATTTACGTTTCCCGAGTTTACCTCCATGTGACGTCACAGTGCGTCAGTGGGAAATCCCCCCCATCAGGCCTCTGTAACAAAACCTACGAGGGTCTTTCACCGCGATAAAAGGTATAATGTCACAGCTGATATTAATTAAAATTTCTCTCATAACGCCCAACCTGTTCGTCATGTTTTTTTCTGCCACTTCACCGAACCAAAGGCCCTGATGTTTATGCATCCTCGACGTCGTGATGCCATTTGACACTAAAACACAATTACGTGACAGTCTATTTCAAATATTCGCTACCATTTGATTTTTTATCAGCAAATTTCGACGTTTTTTTTCACATTCGTTTATTAATTTCACTTTCCTCTCGGCGGACATGGATGATGACTGTGTGTGAATTCGGACCTAAACGAGAAAATTCAGATAATTGTCGACAAACCCAACGTTTGAACGCAGGAAAATAGCTGACATGTTAGCGAGCGCTCCGCTATACACGGCAGCAATAGTGTAGAAATACCGTTAGGGTTTTGTCTGGTAAAATGAATAATTTTTATTTTGTTTATTTCCTCACCGTTTTCTCAGCCAGGTCCTCTTCCGCTGTTCCCTGGTCATGTGGCACAAATGGGTCAATCACAGCGGAGATGGGTACAATGGGCGTGGTCAGAAACGAAAAGAGTCGTCTACCGTAATGTTTAGAAACGAAAATACACGTGCAACTGTCTTAAAATGTCTTTTTATCCTCACAGTCCATAGTTCCAATATGTTCCGCTATATGACAAAATACCGCGTGAAAAACACAACAATTATGATATATATATACTCGAGAGAAAAATAGTTATTACAGTAGAACAGAGGGAAATTGTGGGCTATTTCGAAAAAGAAGCCATAAAACAATCATAAAACAATAAAATTGCAAACCAATCGTAAACGTATGTTCTGTAACGATATCACTGTACATCCAGTACTGAGAAGCACAGTGTGATATGAGGGTTGACTGTAACATCATGGGACAACTGAAGAAGCCTCTTGGATGGAAGACTGCAAGGTTTTCAAGTATCTTCAACCAAGTCCATAAAAATCGTCATCGTCACCATCATTCTTATCATCATGACCCTTCATTTTATTATTTCTATGACCAGTGAGGTCCTTTGAGATGAATAATAATAATGATAATAATAATATATCACCTATTTATAACAACTTATGCACTGGTAAAGGAATTGGTAAGGGTCGGTCAGGGTTGTTTAAAGGCCTTTAAAGGCCTTTGGATGAATTTAATGAGACATTCACTTTAGTAACCCACTGAAAACCGAGTATACCACTTGGGACCATCCAACCTGGAGTCCTGACCGCAGCCATCCAACTCAGCTCCACTTCAGATGGCCCTCGCATGCGTCAATCTCATGGCTACCAGGACTTCATCCAAGCACATCTCAGCTGGATGCTACGACCTCACCCAGTCCTCTCTTCAGACTGAATCTCTGCATCAGGACTTTTGTTGACTTATAGTAGGACTTTGACCAACTCACTGTGGACTTGAGACTTTATATTGAATAAGATCTCATGTGTTGTTTCTTTTCATGTTACCCTTATACATTGTTATTGACTTTCTTTGAAATAAATTAATTTATTCCACATGTTGTTCCTATTGCACAACTGGCCGTTTGAGGAGAGGGAACTTGTCTTTGAAGGTTTGTCATTATGTGGGCCTGTGAAGCTCTTTGAGACATTGCATTGTGATATTGGGCTACATAGATAAACTTGACTTTACTTGACCTAATTGGAAAAGTCATTAATATTCTCCAGTGACGTTGTAATTTGAAAATCTAAAACACATTACAGTAACATTTACTTTTTTAGAATATGAAATTATGTATTTATTTATTTATTGGATTTGTTCAGTATCGTCTCAGACAGATTTCCCCAGAATGCATCCTGATATAATTGGTATCTTTGGAAACGTTGGGCTTTAGAAATTAAAATAAATAGATCCACTGGTTCTATTGCAACTCCACGCAGGGCCACTAGATGGCAGTATAGCCTGCACATTAACCTTCACTCTAGCTTTTATTTAATTTTAAGGTTAATTAGGAGACCTTTTGGTATATGTTGAGATTCCATCTTCACAGCTGATATGCGTATTTGTTTCCAAGCTCATTGAGCTGTTTATGTTTATTATGAATCAAGAAAATAAATAAATCTTTGTGTCAGTCACAAAGCTGTTGTTGACATTTTGGGCTGATGTCAACCTGGAAATATGTTGATTATTTCAGCCTGCGGTGGCCAAGAATGTGATGCCATCTCATTCCCCCACCTCTCAGTGATCCTTTCACACTGGCGATGGCCGGAGCTTTGAAGGCCAGCTTTGTACAGGGGTGCGGACATGAACGCTAAGTTGTTTTGGAAAGCAACACACACACAGACACACAGAGACACACACATTTAGGAGATGAAGGCAGTGTTGTTTTAGGGAGGAACACACACAAAAACACACACACACACAGGCTTTTTATCCAAAACCTGAACACTGAGACTCTATGGACTCATCTTAAACAAGTCTGAGCTTGTAGACTCAAGCTTTAGATGCATAGAGTTTTGGATTATAATCTTCAGATAAGAAGGTTGAGCCTTCATCATGGAAATTCATAAAGTTCCATCCAACATTGAGGGTTCAGGAATCATTTGCACATCTTGTTCTATTTGAAGCTTTCAGGGTTTCCATTTATACTCCCACAGTTATTTATTCAGGCATACTGTAGTCCTTCATCATCATCATTATCATCAAGCATCATCATCATCGTCATTCAGAGTCTCTCTCTCTCTCTCTCTCTCTGTGTGTGTGTGTGTGCAGCTGCAAACAGCAGTTGTGGGCTGACCGGTTGTCACACTGTCGTCTTTGTTCTGCAGAAAGACAAAACAGTCACATTTCCACCGGGGAGAGAAAGAGAGAGATGTTGGGGAAATGGAGGGAATCAGATGAACACAAAAGATGGAGAGAAAAAAAAGAACAGTGAGTGGAGAAAAGAATGAGGAAAAGAAGGAAAGGAGAAAAGAGAGAAAAGGAGATTGAGGAGGAGGATGGAGGGAGAGACAGGGAACAGAGAGGCAGATTCAAATGGAGAGTCAGAAAGAGAGATAATGTGTGTGTGTGTGTGTGTGTGTGTGTGTGCAAGAGAGAGAGAGAAAGAGTAAAGAACGCCACCTGTCAAGAAAACAGTCGGAAATACTCTGCTGACCTTAAATACATTTACATCCATCATCCATCCTGAAAAGGAGAAAGGACCACTCTCTCTCTCTCTCTCTCTCTCTGTCTCTGTCTCCCTCTCTCTAACTGCCCCCCCCCCCTCTCTCTCTCTCTCCCCGGGTG
>OMNV01013726.1:24242-50308 GCA_900303265.1 Brotula barbata
CTCACAAACTGATAAATGAGAGTTCAGTCCCAGGTCACAGCCTTCGCTCTGACAGCTCTGTGGACCTGAACTCGATTGTACACAAAGTTTTGTTGAATCTGTGTTCTTGGGACTCGGACTGAGTTTACGAGAGCGATGGCGACCAGCGCTGAAGTCAAAGTGGATCTGTTCGTCTAAATGTTTTAAGGGAACTTTGTGTCAGCGCTGCAGTGAGGGTGGAAGGACGTACGTCAGTGTGTGTGTGTGTGTGTGTGTGTGTGTTAGTTAATATTTATTGCAAATTAAAGCTTGTTTTTGTTTCAAAATAGACCACTGAATGCAGAAGTAAAGATGAACTGTTATTAGGACTGTAGAGAGACAGTCACTGTCCCAAATGTCACTGAGTCCTGGTCTTTAGTCATCCACCACAGAAGTCAAGAGTTGTGCTGAAATGTCAAATTAAAGATTTCAAATGAATCTGAGAGCGTTGATCAGTATGTTAACATGTTCTTATATGTTCAAACGATCATTGAACTGTCAGCTAATTGATCAACCACCAGATTAACAGTAGGAAATCTGAAATGAGTGGATTTTCTTTTTGTTTGAATATTTGAGGCCGCCTTGGATTCACGACGGGCTCGAGTCCTTACAGCGCACAATGTCTGATCAAACATGTGTGCGACTGAACTTTGAGATATTTGAGCAGTGACGCACAACCAGAATTTCAACAAACGGTCTAAAGAACACGCCTCAGTTGGGACCACTCATGCTGGATGGGCGCGCGCGCGATGTTTTTCATATAAACATGGGCATGTTTACTGACCTCATGATGTCTGACGTCCTTCAGACTTTATGCACACCGATGGAATGGAGACAGAGGTGGGCTCCTGTCAGTGTGAGTCGTCCTCCTTGTCTGTCTGTCTCTGATTCACGGTCAGCAGACTGGCAGGAATGAGACGGTGGACATGTTGGGACAAACTGCTGCTAGTGAGTTCTGTGTTGCACAACCCAGACGTCATGGTGACGGATCACGATGTGTGACACTGTTGACGTGTGTGTGTGTTTATAAACTGTTCTGTGGTTGCTGTGGAGAAGTGAGTCATTTTAGGAATTACACACAATGCTTAACTACACATACACACCTTTTGTCTGCTCTTGTGCCAGTTAAACTCCAAACACACACTGCAGTTTAAAACGCGGTGAATGGCGGATACTTGAAGAGTAGTGTTGAATTACTGAATCGGTCCTTTGTGGTAGAGATGTGTGAGGTGCTTCAGATAAACGCCTGGTTTGTCTGCTTTTGTTTGTTTTGTGTTGATGAGTCTGTTTTCACACATTTGTTATCAACCTCATTCGTTGGTGTCCAAAGAATTTGAAAATCAAATGTCCGGGGAAAATAAAACGTTTCCTCCAAAAACGGAGATGATCAGAGTGACTGTCGCTCAAACTTGTAATGTGTGTCCAATACATGTTGAAAAGTTCTTTATTCTTCTGTCAGTCTGCCCGTGTATGGTGCCGAATGTGAAAGTGATGGTTGATGTCGTGTTTGTGTTTGTGTTTGTGTTTGTGTTTGTGTAGCTGGCAGGTACAGGTGTCCTGGCTGTGGGTCTGTGGCTGCGTTTTGACTCCAGGACAGCAGGACTCTTCAATGGAGAAGACTCCCCCACTGTCTTCTTCACTGGTAAGCACACGGGAAACCCTGTCCAGGATTAAGTTGGATCACAGCTTCACATTTGACAGGATTTCATTTGTTACCCAAAAAGCTGCACTTCGCAGGAAATCTTTTCTGGGAAGATGACGCGTTTTGTGTTTTTTCCCCTCGAATATCAGGATGTTTTTGCTACAAAATTGGGTTTAGAAACTATGTAATTCCAGATTTATTTTGTTTTTTTTAGTTTTTTTTACAGGAAATACTAAAAAAAGATCACAAAAGCACGTGGTGTAAAAAATGTTATGAAATCTTAAAGATCTTAATGAAGAACATAAAAAATAGGGTGCAGTGTTTTAAAATGTATAGAGGAAATTATATGGGAGAAAATAGTCGGAAAATCCGACATTAAAATGGAACATTCAAGTCAGGCGTCTCTAAAAGCTGGCTGAAAAAAAAAACGGATAGAAGAATATATCAGTGATGTTTAAAAATCCAAAGTAAAATGAAACGGTTTGGTTTAAATGCACATCAGTAATGTCCCTCTGCTGCTGGACAGGTGGAAGTTTTTCATTGTCAGTTGTGTGTGTGTGTGTGTGTGTGTGTAAAGGTTTGCGGTCAGACCTGACGGACGTTGTCTCGTTATGGGAGACGTCACGTCCTGCCCAGCGGGGCCCGGTGGCGTTTGAGAGCAGAGGGCAGATGAGGCCGAGGTTTTGTCCCGTGCGGGGCGTCTCCTCGGCCCGGCTGAGCTTCCACACATAGCTTTCATTCTTCAGCGCTCCACAGCGACGCCTTTGTTCCCCCTCGTCTCTGAGCTGTGAAAAACGCTCGCAGAGAGCGAAAAGACGCCGCCGCTCCCTCGTTTTGTCTCCGTCCGTCAAACTAAGGAGTGAAGTGGGCAGGCGGGGCGACAGAGGATGGGTTAGAAATGACAAACATCTTAATGACAGGCTGAGAAGAAGAGTGTGGTTCATCATCACTGCTGTCGTGCCACATCTGTATTTATATTTTGAGTGATTATGATTCATCCCCATGAGAGTGGGACAAAAGGAGCGTGGACTTAAGACGGCACCACGACGTGTTTGTGAACCAGCGGAGTAAAAAACCACAGCCTGACAAAAACTAAAATGCCACACAGAAGACAGTAAGAATGTTTTGAACCAGCTTAAAGAGTTTGAAATGTGAGTGGAGAGGACAAACGAGGATGTTCAGACCTCCGCCGGGGGTCCTGTGTTTTTAACGGCACACTTGGTTGGGTTTTAGGGGAGAACTCTTTCAGTGAGAAACCAAATCCAGCAGTGCATGCTGGACTTCAGACGAGGACAGACGCTCTTCATCCGTATTTGTTTCCCATCAATTCCTTCAAAAGTTGATCAATGAAGAAAAATCTCATCCTCATCGCAAAACCCTACAAGATGTAAAAAATGCTGCTGACTGTGACTTAAGTGTTCATCAGTCATGGTTGTTCCTTCTCTTCTTTGTAGCATCACAGCCTGAAGCTCTGGGGATCAAACCCAGCACCCACCCAAATATTAGGCGAGATTTTTGTGTTTTTGTGATTTTTGTGTTCCACGTTGTATATTGAAAGACATCTTACCGCAGTATAAAAACCCGTGCGTTAGCCTAATCACTGCCACTGCCCTTCACCAAGGCACAACATCTGGAGTTCATCCCCAGGTGGCAGTGTGTGTTTGCATGTGTGTACAGCCCACTGCTCCTCATAGTGTGGATGGGTTAAAGGCAGAGAAACGATTTCCATAAGGGGATCAATAAAGTAAAGTTCTCTGTATAAACGGAAGTAATCCTCCTCGGTGTAACTCTAGTTTTTCTGAAACATTAAGAACAGAAAGCTTCACTGTCATCAGGTATGCTCATTTTTATTTTTTCTAAGATCGTATTCTGTAGCGTCCATGGAGCCCTGGACGTGCGCACGCCTTCCCGTTCAAACAAAATGAAAAGCGCCCATTTGTCATGCAAACAGACGAGCAGTAGGCAAATTTCGGCGCTTTATCTCTGCTGTTATCCTCTCCAGGTGTGTACATTCTGATCGCGGCCGGGGCTCTGATGATGGTCGTGGGCTTCCTGGGCTGCTGCGGAGCCATCAAGGAGTCGCCGTGCATGCTGGGATTGGTGAGTCATGTGACATTTGGAGATTTAGTAGAAAATTAATTTCTGATGTATTAGTTTATTTAGGAGCCCAGAATGACCACAGAGTTCAAATCCTGACCCTCTGAATGATTCATTTTATTATTATTACTTTATTTAATGTACAACTGATCGGGATGAGCAGGATTAACGTTCCTGTTGTCTCCTTTGTTCAGTTCTTCCTATTCCTGCTCATCATCTTTGCTGTGGAAGTGGCTGCAGGGATCTGGGGTCTCTCCAACAAAGAGCGGGTACACACACACACACACACACACACACACACACAGCGTGAGGTGTTGGTTGTTGACAGTGAGTGTTGTGTGTTTTCAGGTGGTGGAGGATGTCACCGAGTTTTATAAACAGACCTACACAAACTACAAAGACACCAAACAGGAAGCCCTGAAGGAGACGCTGCGCCTCATCCACTTTGGGGTGAGATCCTCCTCTTCTCCTGCTGTCTTTGCGTGCTTGATTAATTTCAGATTTTCCTCAAGGTTGTACCACCCTGCACGAACACAGAGTTCTGGAATCTCCGCATACTTTCACTGAATCTTCTTCCTCCTCCACAGCGCCAACATTTTTACATGCACACAGGAATGCTTTTTATTTTTTAATTTCTTCTCTATTTTTGTACCAGACAGCTGGTAAAAATGCTACTGAACAGGTTTTTAACTAATCAACAGTCGTGTTGTAAAGTAAAAATAGTTCACAACTGTTCTTTAGTGCAGTATAAATATTTTTGCGAATTATGATTTTTTTTGTTATATCTATAAGTATAATATTTACTTTTACTGAGCACTTTTGTCCAAACAGGTTTGTGGTTGGTTCCAAACTGGTGGATGTTTTCTATGTTCAGACTGGGAGACATAAGACTGAAAAGTAACCGTTGATAGTGATGTTGGTAAAAGATAAGATAAGATAAGATATACCTTTATTAGTCCCGCAGTGGGGAAATTTGAAACACTAAGATCTGTAATCTGAGTTCAGTTTGTTTGGTTTGAGTTCTTCCTGTTTGTGATGGACTGACCGTAAATAAAAACAGAACTCTACATAGAGGACTCTGGACAGTCCAACTCACTGAGTGAGTCCTCCAAAGTTTGAAAAGTGAAGATCTGCTCCATACTTACCTTTAAAGACGTGGAGGGTTGGACAGGATTACAATCTAGTTCATCTGAACACCAGCACACCATAGAGAGGAACAGAAATACTTACTTACTTACGTACAATACTTAAGGATAGTTACTATCAGTAAGTACTTGAGATTTTAATAACAAATTAACGTCAGCAACTTCTTGACTTTTACTCAAGTCTGTTTTCTGATGGGTCAGTTTTACTTGAGGCCAAATCACTTTTAAATGAGATATCTCTACGTTTACTCAAGTATAACGATGAGGTACTCTAACCAGCACTGTTGAGTGGACGTCTTTTCAGAGATTACATTTTGGGACCACCAGTGTTCTGTTATCTTTGGGGTGTGTGGATCAGTTTGTCGTTTCCTCATCCAAGCAGGAAGTAAACATTCTGCCCTGGTTTCCTCTTTGCAGTTGGACTGCTGTGGCCCCACTGGGACGGTAGTTGATTCAGCCAAGGACATCTGTCCCAAAAAGGAGGGACTGGAAGTCCTCATCACCAAGGTAACACGATACGCAGGAGGTTTCCTTTGAAATCGGGGTCAAAGCCCATTGACGCTCCTTCCTTCTCCTCCCAGTGCTTCAGTCTTTCACACAGAAATGTCATTCCACTGAAAGAGCTCTGACATGCTTTAACTCTTTCATTTGGAGACAGATTTTTCCCAGCATTCAGAGATTTGAAAAATTTGCTGTAGAAGAATCTTTTTTTTTTTTCTCCCATCTTTCCCCTGTATTTCCACTCTCGCTGCCTAAAGAGTTTCACACTTGGCACTACAAACGCCAAAGTTGTTTCATATTCAACGCAGACATTAAGGACTGTTGACAGTATTTTTATATCTTTATATGTTTGAAAATACTCAACTTTATCAAAACAGTTTTCCAAACTTAAGATTTTTCCCGATTCGTTTGGAATGAGAAAATATGGCTAAACGGCCTCCAAACCTCCTTTCAGCTCCTTCCCACCTCTTCATAGAGACTTTTTACAATTGGATGTTGGAGATAAATTTGACAAATGTTTTTCCTGTGATCTTCCGTTTTAACTCCATATTTTCTCATCTGTCCGTCTGTGATCGTTTTGTCAGAGTTGTCCCGCTGCCATCGACGAGGTGTTCAACAGTAAACTGCACATCATCGGCGGAGTGGGCATCGGCATCGGCGTCATCATGGTGAGCGTGTGGCCGATCCGTCGCTCGCTGAAATAGTAAACCGGCGTGTTCAGACGTGTCTGACCGGTTTTGTTCTGTTTTTCCTCAGATATTCGGCATGATCTTCAGCATGATGCTCTGCTGTGCCATTAAACGATCCAGAGACCTCGTCTAGACGCTCCTCCCACCACAGGAGCACCCCCCCTCTAACTTATGTTTACACCCTCAGACCCTGCTTTAGACTTCCTCATAGTTGATATTAATCCTTTGTCATTGCTGGGTTTCATACTGGATGGCTCCAATGACCTGTGAGAGTGTGAACCCTCGGCCTTCTTCCTCTTCTTCTTCAATTGTTTTCCCATTTTACCGTCACCACAACAATCCAAACTTCCTCCTGGTTTTTCTCTGAACCAGATTAGATTTAGAGCCATGTCTAGTTTGTGCCTCTCGCTGATTCTTACATTTCAGTTTGGTGCATGGGTAAGAGGGTGATGTCCTGAAATACAATCTGTGCTGGAAAAGCCTCAAGCGCTGCTTTAAAGAGATTCCCACATATTTGAGCTCGTCATGTCAGATCGGCTGCACAGTAAAGAATCAGACTCAAAACAAGATGGCACCCTAAAACGATACAATAAAATTTAGTTTATTATATATCAAAATATGAGTTAAGCATAATAAAAGTTGGGTTGGAAAAATATAATCAAACCACGTACTATCTAATTAAAACAACAACTTTAATTTGCATCAGGCGTCATATTTTTATTTCAACCTGGATGGAGCAGCGTCTGAGGTCATCCAAACCTGAAGCTGAAATGTTTAATCAATGTAAGAAACTGTAGACACGAGAGGCACAAACGGGTTAATTCGTACCAAAATGCACAAATAACCATGAACATAATGAAAGCTGGTGAGGTTGAGTTCTTCTTCTTCTGCCCCAATGGAAATGTTGAAGTACTTCTGTCGCCTCGCAGCTCAAAAAGTCAAAGTTGGGGGTTTATGTAACAGCAGGAAACGGGATGAACGGATAATCCGGACTGTGCTGCCCTCCAGTGGATTTAAGGGACCCGACTATGTCCTGAAGCATCTTACATGATTAAATATCATCTTATTAATGGGAAATGTTGTCCTGAGTTGTTACATGACGTTTGCCAGTTGTGATGTTTTGAAGCTAACAGAATTTTACAGCGCCGTTTGTTTTTATTTTGTTGCTGCTTGGAGATGAGCTTTGATTTTTATAAAAGCAGAACTGTGGACTTTTATGCAAATATTTTGATGAATGCAGTTCGGTTGTGTCTTTGCAATGTCAAATAAAACAACTAATAAATACGTCCGAGTTTGGTCTTGACTCTTTGAATCTCTTTTTGTGTTAAAATCAAGTTCATCTTGTGGTTTTTATAGGACTAGGATGTGCTCTGGTCGGTACATTTAGATGTATTGACTGCACAAACGCATTACAATTTACAATACAATTTTTAACAATAACTTATTGCATCTGTAAAATGAAAGCACTAAGACCAGTAAGAATAATTCTGAAAGTGTCTTTAAAGTGAATCCTTAACATCTCAGAAAACTGTAATAATGAAGACCAGGAAGCCAAAATAAGAGTTTATTCATCATCAATATACAAAAGACATGTAAAACACTCCTGGTAATTAAATTGAAACCAATGAGGCCAGTGTAAGGATGACAGAAAAAAAGTTCATTGTTTTTATAAAAGACGACCTGATTTTTGTGAAGGGGATCCCCAAGTTTTTGTTTTTTTTCTGTCAGTTTATACACTTTCTGCAGCTGGAAACTAAAAACATTCACATTTTGCTCCAATGAGTCTGAATTTAACTCCCAAGTCTTAAAATAATTTCACTTTAATCTTTAGCAAACCTAGAAAAGAAACATTTTTATGTTTGCAGAGCTCCGTCACCAGCGTTCATCACCTGGAGCTGTACGAACAAGGTCTTATGGAAATTATGGAAAAAGAATAAAAGCTTTACAACATACGATCAGACTCGTATAAATTCAAAACACTCTCCTTTCTCTGTGTGTGTGTGTATCATTCGTCCCAGGTGAAGTCGTATGGCTGGAAGTCGTCTCTTAGCTGCTTGCTGCTCTCCTCCTCTTCCTCTCTGCTCTGTTTACACTCCTTCCAGTCTGCACGCATCGGCATGTTCAGCACCGCCTCACTGGCCAGCACCTCTCTACGTACACACACATACACACACACACACACACACAAATGCATCCAGACATTCAGTTCAAACTTCAGTGATCCCTGTGATTAAAAGCAAACATTTTCTGCATTTGACCCATCTTAACTTGGGAGCAATGTGCAGCCATAGCCTAGTGCCTTGCTCAAGGGCAGGGGTGGGAGCAGCAACACTTTTGTATTTTGTCAGGCGTGCACTGACCTTCCAAACTGCAGAGGAAAATGTTTCTGGATTCGGTAAAAGAGTTTCTCCCCTGAATCCAGCTCCACGTAGAAGTATGGGGTCCCCGGAGGAGCGATCTACACACACACACACACACACACACACAGACAGAAGAGAGACATTTTGAGTATGTGTGGAATCACTGCTAAGTCTTGGGAAGCATCAGGAAACACAGTGCTATTTTTAACAGCAAACGCTATCATTATCATCATTGAAAAGTTTAGCAAGTTTAACAGAATTTCAAATTAAACAATATTTTCATTTTACCACAGTGAAAGTGTTTTTTTTTTTAGTGTTTTGGTACATGCTTTCATCTAAATATCTAAAAAGTTGATTTAGTTTTTCTCTTCCATAATAATCAATAACAGATGGACTCATTTAAAAAACTATATGGTCCTGCATTGTCATGTGTGTGTGAGTGTGAGTTTGTGAGTGTGTGTGTGTGTGTGTGTGTACCTGTTTGAGGTCAGTGTGCTCTGGGATCTCCATCAGCTCCATGTTCTGTTCCTGACCCTGAACCATGAAGGCCTCTCTAATATCCTCTGTGGTGCAGCGGTCTGTTGGCACGGGGACGACCTGGAACGCCGAGAGGAGACACACAAAAAAACATCCGAATCAATCAGATTCACTGATACCGAACCAATCAAATTCACTGATACCGAACCAATCAGATTCACTGATACTGAACCAATCAGATTCACTGATACCAAACCAATCAGATTCACTGATACCGAACCAATCAGATTCACTGATACCGAACCAATCAGATTCACTGATACTGAACCAATCAGATTCACTGATACTGAACCAATCAGATTCACTGATACTGAACCGATCAGATTCACTGATACTGAACCAATCAGATTCACTGATACCGAACCAATCAAATTCACTGATACTGAACCAATCAGATTCACTGATACTGAACCGATCAGATTCACTGATACTGAACCGATCAGATTCACTGATACCGAACCAATCAGATTCACTGATACCGAACCAATCAGGCCAGTATCAGAGCTCATTAGAGCTCCATTAGGTGATCAAACAGGCCTCCAATGGGACCAGGCTCTCGACAAGGCTGTTTGATTTCAAAGCCAAACTGCCACCTAGTGGTGAAAAACGGTTCATGCTGATTTTTAAAGGAGTAAAACTTTTTGATGTCTGTAAAAGTCCCCTGCTCCCACGATGATACATGCTGTCTGTTATGCAGTGAGGCTGCGTCGTGTACCTGGAGCTGCAGGTGTTGGCTCCTGTAGTTCCTCTCAAACAGCACGCAGCGCTGCTCTTTGCTCTTGTAGAATTTCCTCAGAGCAGATTTGAACTTCTCCATCTCCTCTACCACCTCCGAGCTCAGATCCACCACAGACTGGTAGTGTCCGATGGGCAGGATCAGCACGTGTTGGGGGGTCAAACCCCCTTTAGCCAGAGCCAGGTAACACTGAAACACACAGGCCGAGAAAAAAGAAAGAAAGAAATTTAGGAGTGACAACATTGAGACTGTTTTTCTGTGCGACAGTTTGTAAATTAGTAACATATTGATGTAAAATGAATGTACTGTGTGATTTATTTCTTTGGTAAGTTGTTGTATAATAAGAAGGATAATGTATCATTGTCAGGAAACCTCAGCTTCTCCTTCGCTGTCCTGATCTTCCCATCGGGTTTGTTGATTTATTCCACGATAATCACCTGCTGACAATGTCTCATCTCTGACATATCCAACTGAAGCAATCCATAATCAGATTCTTCCTCCCAGAAGACCTCCAAACCACTTGAGCCAAATATGAATCATTGTTGATTTGTTTATGTTATAATTGTGGCTATGACCACTAAAAGAGAGAATAAGGCGCGTTCAGTCCTCCGGAGGCCCAGTGGATGTTGAGTCACATGACTGTAATTTAGCAAACTTTAGCATTCAAACATGGACCTACATGTGTTCCGATGCTGATGACGAGGTGTTTCTCCACCTGAGGACTCGCCAGGCAGAACCAGCAGGGTCCAGACGGCTGAGCTGGACACACAAAAAGACTAAATAAGATCAGAAATATGGTTGCAGTGATGAAGAGTAATGAAGAGAACCAATAACTGGACTCACGGGGCCTGCGAGGCGGTCTGTGCTGTCCCTGCTGTTGCCCGTCTCCTTCCTGTCTCTGCTCCTCCCAGCGTTTCCACGGCTGGCGCCCGTCTCCATCTGAGGGTCTCTTCCTGCCGCGGCCTCGATGGCCCCTGCCCTGGTTCCTGTTCAGGTCGAAGAAGAACTGCTGGGCCGGCTCCTGGACACAACACAGGTTAGGGTGGAATTCTAATACACAACACAACACAACACACGCAGTCTCACACGTATACACAGGTGGGCACCTCCTGCTCTGTGGCGCTGAAGTCTGTGTTGGGTTTTGGGTCTGTCTTGTCTTTTCCCGAGCGTCTGTACGGGTTTTCCGTGACATCCTGCGGCTGCTTCACCAGCTCGGAGGGATCCATGGTCTTCATGGGGATGATGTTGAAGGCGTACAGGTACTGTAGAACAAAACAGAAACCACATTATCACCCAAATGTTACCATTTATCAACTCATTCACCAGTGACACATTTCCTGCACCTACTTTCTTCTTGGCGGGGTTGTTGACGGTTGCCAGGGCGATGAAGCGGCTGACGTGTTGTGCATTCTCCTGGAGAACGACGTGGTTTCTGAGGATGGAAATGTAAACACACAGGTTTTTATACTGCATACTTTGGTGATATTTTTAAAATTACAGTGAGATGTGAACAATGGGAATTATGACCATGGCCTGACTGATACTGGATATTGGATATTCAGGCTGATGCCGATCCAATTTATTAGGCACTGAGGAAATTCTGATATCGATATACCGGCAGTATTTTCAGCAGTCTTTTTCTGCCTTAAAATGTTTAAGTGCCTTAAAATATCACGGCATATTAGTGAACATATATGCTGATACCGATCATGATGTATAAAATAATAGGATAGGATTAAGGAGAGAAATGAAGGATCAATGGATGAGTGTGGCAGAGAAGACAAAATCTGTTTTATTGTGTTTTGAGTTTTAAAATTTCATCCAATAAAGATGCATTTATACTAGAACAAAACAGAAACGAGAAAAGTTTGATCATTTTTTGAAAAAAAAATTTGGTGAAAAGGCTAAAAATGTTCATATCAACAAATAGTGTAGTTCAATCCACTGCTGAGATATGATGTTTTCCCAAATTTGACCAAAAATTTAAATGTTCTCCAGTTTGCTTCAAATTCTCAGATATGCCAAAAGTTATGGCCCCCAATGTTGTCCCGGAAATTACAGCCTCCTGTCTCGCTCCTGAGTGGAAACATGAAAAGTAAAAAGAAAACTATTTTTGCCTGTCACACTGTCAAACCTGTAAGGTAATCGTTCATAGTGGGCGCCTTCTAGAGCAGCAAAGTGGTATCGTGGTTTCAGTTTGACAGCAAGGTTTGCGATTGAGCTGCTTCCACAGAACTTGGTGTTCACTTCCTGTAAGATAAAAACGCACAAAAAAAGATAATTGAGTCAAAATTAGTCCAGGCATGATTAAGAGAATGGTAATCATCAATCAACTGTGTTTCTGCAGCCTGACCGGATTATTTCCGTAGTGCCAAACTCCTTTAGGCCACTGTGACGTCAGCAGGATGTCCACGCCTTTGAACTTGGAGCTGCTGGTCAGCGGAGCCACCAGAGCCGACAGATCTTTGAGTGTGAAGCAGTGTGCTGGGGCCGGTTCCTGCTGGGCCTCCCTACCGCTGACGTAGGCAATCTGTAGGCCTGAGACCCCCGTGAACACACCACGACGACCTGACACACACACACATACACAATTTTATTTGTGAAACTCTGAATCTGAGAGCTGTAGTTTGTGATCCTGGTGTATTTGAGAATATGGATTAAAAACAGCTCGACTGTGTGTATGTAATGGCAGCGGTGTCTTACCCAGATGTGTGATGTTCTCAGCCAGCTCACAGCCATCAGCACCGGGGAAAAACTTCAGCGTCTCCTGGCTCGCTGCTCCAAGGACGTAAGTGTGGATCGGAGCTGAGAACACACAAATAGAAGCAAAGAGCTGGATGAGTATCAGGACTGAAGACAATTTCTTCTTCTGCAACACTAGAGGATGACATTCAGCAAAGTTTATGGTAAAGCTTGTTGCAGTCACGTGCCTTCAGGAGAAACCTTGAAGTACTTCTTAGTTTATGACATTTTAGAACGTGTCTGCAAGCGTACACATTTGTTTCACAGTGGCCTTGAAGATTGTACCCCATTTCCTTGATTGATCATTGGTCCACCATAACTACTGATCCATTTGACATTAAAACCTCTTGGGGTTTGTGACAGAGCAGAAAAAAAATTGAAGATATACATGTGGAATCTTGATTAGAGACTTTCCTCTAGCAATTTGTACCACTGTGAAGTAGCTGTTTTAAATTTCTTTTAGTAGTTGTGGAAAAATGGGAAATGATGTTGGAATTGCCTGAAGTCTGGGGATTTCCTGGAGTTTCCCTAAACTTAGCAAATAAGGGGGAAAACTTGCTCAAACCATGACCTTTTTATCCCAAAAAAAGGTCTTGGAGCAACACTGAAATATTGGGAATAAAACAGAAACATTCAGAATAATTCCAGAACACTGAATTTCAATTCAATTGAAAAAAAAAACAACCAAGAAAAGTTTACCCAGTTAATTTCCCAGACACAAACCGACAGCAGAGTTTAGGTCTTCTCACCTTTCTTGGCTCCAGTTTTGTACTCCTGCCACTCTGCTTCGGCCTCTGGCGTCGATCCGAAAAACTCCCCGACGCATAAGAGCAGCTGCAACACCAAACATCAGTGGAAGCACAAAATTCAAGCTGCTGTTATTTCTAACGAGCTCCAAATTTTCAAACATATTATTATTGCTTTAATATTTTTCATTTTACCACCAACCTCAACACAACCATAATCTGACACAAACTGCATCAGAAGTTATTGGTTGGAGCATTCTGCCTAATTTGTATCTGTAAAAGATTGGGTACCTCCCCAAAATTTATAGATGAGACTCTGATTCTGTCAGATTCCAGCCAGAATTTAAAAAAAATGACATGGACTCACATCAAACTGTCCGGTTTTCTTCTGGATGGTCTGGACTCGACTGAACAGAGCATTGAGCTTTCCTTCAACATCCCCACAGGCCAGGCTGCAAGAGAAAAACGCAAGCCAGAACATAACCAAACGAAAACAGCCAGTTTCAGTGTAATGGAAGGATGCTGAGCACAAAATGACCTATGTCTTTTTTCATAACAGATGAATGAACATATTTTTGAAAAATCATGTTTCAGAAGTTTTGGTTTCTGCTAAATGTTCTTAGACAATTTCCTTTGCTGCTCAGTAAACATTACGTGCTTTATAGAATCAATATTTTCTGCACATTAATGTCAAAATGTCCTCACAGTCAGTCCGCATTGTGATAAGTCTGTGCCATAGGTAAATCATGTTTACACCCATTTGATTTCACAGGACTCCCATCCCTGATCACCTGTAATTATCTTGAAATTGTAATCAAAAGGTTCAAACTTATGAACTCCTACGACATACCTCATTGCTGTTATGGACTTTTTCACTTTTCACATAGTTCTTAAATCCTCAAATACCAGCACAGTAATCTCACACACGACAAACACAACTGTGACAGATTTGTTATATGTGGCGTAACCCTTTTCCCAAAGTTGTTTTGTTTTGTTTTACCTGGGAGTACATCCAAGGGTTTTACTTGTTAGGATTGATATGCCTTATTGAAACGTTAGATATTCATCCAAATAGAAAATAAATATTTAGAACTGCTAGCATATTCAACCTATTCTGGCTGTGTTGGGTATCATTTTACACATATTTCCCCAGAGTGCATCATAATATATTTGGTATCTTAAGAAACTAGAATTTAAAATACAACTTTTTAAAGATGTATACATGGATGATTACCTCAGACTTTAAGAGGTTAAAAGCCCAAAGTCTTTTCTGAGCCACGTTTAAATCTTCGAGGCGTTACACGTCCAGATCCTAACATAACATACACCCTAGTTGCCATAGATCTCATATGAGGGTTTCAAAACGAAACAAATACAATAAAAATGTATTTAAGTATTTCGCAGCGCAGATTAAACTTACACTCTGACAGGTTTCTCCTCCATATCAAGGCTAAACGATTCCTGATCGGTGTTACAATTCAAAATGTGTCGTTTTTGACTTTTTCAACCTGGACGTTCCGTGCGTCAGTAATTGTAGTCCGACAGCGTCAGACATGGAACCATCGGTAGAGGAACAATCTGGACAAAACATACATTTCTTTCAAATAGAAACTGTGTTACCAAAAATACAAATAAATATAATGTATCATTGGCGCCTACGTGTATATCATATTGTCAAAAATGCGTTATGGATGCTGTGTGTGTATAGTTGTTGCGCGGGTAGACGTTTGAGAAGACACACGGGTTGCCAAATATGTTTTTATCACGCTAACTGAATCCAGAAAACAAGGTTGTACAATATACTAAATTAAACCACATAACCTGGTAAGTTAAACTTGAATCGCATAAATGTATTTCATTACAATTCTATATATTGTACTTTGAGTGCTGCAAAAAATGAGAAAAAATGTTACAAAAACCCAAAGAAGCCTTTCCTGGGGCTGTACTTTTCATAATTTGGCAACCCGGTGGCCCTCGGACGGCCGCTTCTCATCCTGGCATTTAGCTTCATCCTGGTAACTCACAAGACCCGGACCAAAAACAGGAAGTAAGTAGCCAAAACAAAAGTAAAATTCGGTTTCTGTTTGCTTGTTGAAGCCGAGGGCCATCCCGGGGGGAGCCCGCGTTGGGAAAAATCATCAAAAAATAATGGAAAAGCCGGGCGTTAAACTGCACAGACGCCATAAGCTTCACCTTGTCTACTAACATGGCGCCGGAGAGTTTTCCTTCTTTCATTTAGCTGCTTAGCCTGCCGGATGCTAACCACTAGCTTCGTGTGTTAGCTTTCACCTGTTTGTTGGTTTCCACTTGAAAATAATTAAACGTTTTACTTATCAAATGGTGTTCGTGTTGCAGCCGCCTGTTCTTTGTTGCTCACTCATGTCGCAGGCTTTGTTATACTTAATATTCCCGTCCCGTAGTTACAGACAGCGCCCTCAACCAGACTCCACGTTAATATGCAGCAATTTAAGCGTACTTTTTGTCAAGGAACAGACGTTTTTTCAAATTGTCTTCACATTTTTACACTTTGACAAATCACCCGTTTGTTATTTTACAAACGTGCTGTGCGACACAATTTAAAATTTGCCAATTCAGCCCCTTAAATACTGGTACATTAATTGGTTATTTAGTACAGGTTAAAATGAGCGATTCACTTCAGATAGATTTAACCTCGTAAGCTCTGACAGAAACACAAATGTATCCACCTACACAGGGTTTTATCTAAAATTCTCGCGAAAAGCGAATAGTTTTCATAAGCCAAATACAACAGGATGCAACTTCGGGATATATGTGTGACATTGTACCCAACACATCAAGCCTGCAGAGAGTTTCAAAGACTTAAGAGTTACTAATGTCAATCTTACTATGACATTTTTAAAGCCTTTCCTGTGTAGCAACTCTATTATTAATGGATTGTTATTGCAAAGGCTTGTACTATTTTTTATCATTACTTTTGTTATCAGCTTATTATCAGCTACCGGATGACTGGAATTTCCTTTGGGATGAAAAATCTATCTATCTATCTATCTTTCTATCTATCTATCTATCTATCTATCTATCTATCTATCTAAATATATTCAAAACCCATTAAATACTTTACCCAGTTTACAATTTAGGCGTACTTACAGGACAGCAGGAAATTTAATGGGCCTTTTAATTGATTATAACATGTTGAAAATATTCTGGTTAAAAAAACACCCCGTGTTCCTATGAGAAATGATAGGTAGGTATCATTTCTCCATAATATATCACAATACTTTTTGTCAATAATAATCTTTTAGGATATAACACTGCATATTAATATGAATTACCATGGACTCCCAACCCAGGCTCATCATGAGTTCTGCAGCTGATGATGAGGAGGCTGCAGCCTTAGAAAATGTCAACACTGTCACACTCACTCGGGACACTGATGGAAGCATCATATTACACTGCCCTACGAATGGTGGGTTTTTACACATTCACACACTTTCATTTGGATGTTGATGTTTGTGAACGATAAGTAAATGTGTGTTTTTTTTCTGTCCGCCTAGATGAGGAATCGGAGCCCCTTCAGAAGAAACTGCGTCTCTCCACAGAAGAACAAGAAGACTCGAACACACCACAGTTCTCCACGGTGGTCACCTTACCGAGTGAGACACACACACACGCGCACAAAACCACACGTGCACACAGAAGAGAAAAGAAAAACTTCATAATTTGTTAAATTAACTTTTACTTTTTTTATCCGTTGTTTCTGTCTCACAGTGACAGACAATGATGAAGGTTTCGAGGTGACAATGACGACCACAGCGGATGGAGAGATTTCTGAGGAGGATGTTGCTCAGATTCAGGTGCAGATGAAAATGTTTTTATTTCTTCATTTGTATTGATTCTGTCCCAGCTTGTCTCTCTCTGCACGGAAGATGACACTTTTACCCATTAATTTTGTGTGAATGTGTGTGTGTAGATCCTGCACGAGGAGGAGGATTCGCTCTCTTCTAATCCAACGGCGGAGATTTCACCTGTTAGCCAGGCCTGGTTTACTACGAAAGAAGACAAAGACACTCTGGCGAACAAAGGTCATAAATGTCATATGGATAAACTCAGAATGTTTGATTGTCAACGTATCAGAGTTTTAAAACCTTTAAAATAAGACCTAAAGAAACTAACATTGGCCTTTGCTGAAATAATGAACATCCTTATATGTTTAGGTCATAAGTGGAAGCAGGGAATGTGGTCTAAGGAGGAAATTGACATTCTCATGAGCAACATTGAACGCTATGTAAAGGTATGTATGTTGTGTGCTTGGTTTTGATCTCTAGAACCAAAACTAGAATTTTTTATTTAACGTCCATCTATGAATTCTACATACAGTCAGAGGTTTGTAACAGCACCAGCAAAATATTCTGACACACCTCTGAATTTTGAAAGATATCAAGTTCAGTGCTGTATATAGACTTTCTGTAGCTGACTGTGTTGTGTGTGTGTGTGTGTGTGTGTGTCAGGGACGGGGAATAGACGACCCTGCAGAGATCATTTTTGAGATGTCCAAAGAGGAGAGGAAGGACTTTTACCGCTCGGTGGCCTGGGGCTTAAACAGGCCGCTGTTCGCTGTTTACAGACGAGTCCTACGAATGTACGACAATCGTAACCATGTGGGGAAGTGAGTATACAGTGAGACATTATTCCACTGTGACAATCCTTCCAAAACAAAACTGAATGTTCATCATTCTCCCTTCTGTTTTTTTTCTCAGATATACTCCTGATGAGATAGAGAAGCTTAAAACGTGGGTAAAACCTCTATATATATTCCCTGTTACAATATTTTAACTATATTTCTTGAAGTTGTGTTGTGTAAGTCTTTATGTGTATGTGTGTTTGTGCTTGTTTAGGCTGAGAGAGAAGCACGGTAATGACTGGGCGACAATCGGAGCAGCTCTGGGTCGCAGCTCCTCTTCTGTCAAAGACCGATGCCGACTGATGAAGGACACGTGCAACACAGGTACAGAAAGGTTTGAGCGTTGATGAGGAAATAAAATGAAAACAGATCAAGATTCCTTGGGTGATTCATAAAGTATCTCTTTAGAAATACAGACAACAAAGTTTTGGATAGATTTATTCATATTGCTGTTTTTTTTGACCAGTGTTAATTAATTCCATAGTGATAATATTTAATTTTATTAACTTCCTTTGAGTGGACACTGTCGTCTAAATGCTGCTTGAAAAGCAAAAGTTAGAGGAAACACTGAACATCACACCTTAGGCTGACATTTCTGTCTAAATCCTCAATTGTTCACGGCAGAATAATTTATGAGAAAAACATGGGGCTGCCAGCAGAGTGTGTTTTGGTACCAGCTCCAATGACGTTACAACAGCGAGGATTTACTTTATTGACCCTTTTGCCGCATAGGAGACGCATGTATTAAGACTAGAACTTGGTATTGACTGGCATGAAGACCCTTAAACTACCAGACAGAAGATTTCAGGCCCAATTCAAGCATGTTCCTGTAAAATTAACTCGCTCTTTCTTGTATTTCTGTATCACAGGTAAATGGAGTGAGGAGGAGGAGCGTCGCCTCGCCGAGGTGGTGTATGAAATGGCGGGCGTGTCACCTGGTGTCGCAGTCACAGGCGGCGTTTCCTGGGCAACAGTCGCCGACCAGGTTCGCACACGCTCAGAGAAACAGTGTCGTTCAAAATGGCTGAATTACCTAAACTGGAAACACAGCGGAGGAACGGAGTGGACGAAGGAAGACGACTTGAACCTCATACGCAGGTAAGAAACATAGAAACAATACCTACTGTCGTTTATTTGTGTTACACCAATAAGTTAAGTTGTGCCTCTTTCAGGATATCAGAGCTTGAAGCAGATGACGAGAATGAAATCAAATGGGAGGAGCTTGCGGGTGGTTGGAGCAGCGTCCGGTCCCCCCAGTGGCTGCGATCCAAGTGGTGGAGCATCAAAAGACAAGTGTCCAATCACAAGGAGATCCCATTCAGTGGTATACGCCTTTACCAACTCGCCGTCATTTACCACCACCTATCTCTAAGATGCTTCAAAGTACTATACAAAAAAACAATGTATGTGTGTGTTCAGTTCTACTCAAAGGTCTCCAGGAGCTGATGGCGTCCACACAAACGACAACCGGACCGGGGAGTCCGTCTTTCTCCCTCCACCTCCGACTGTCTCGATCGGAGGAGAACGGCAGCAGCCCCACTCCCAGCTCACTGGCCGCGCTGCAGATACCTGTGCAAATTCCACTGCAGGTCACACACCTAGGTGAGACACACTGGAGTCTATAAATGTTCATCGTGGAGAAATTTGTAGAATCTTACAGATTGAGTTGGTTAAAAATAATCCTGTAAATGATGCGCAGACATCATCCTTCTATCTGTGCGTACAGACGATTCTGACGGTCTCTCTGTTTGTTTGTGTCTTTGAAAGCTTCGGATTCCTCTTCAGCAGCCAGCGACAGTGAAACAGTCACGCTGAACACAGGAGCCCTGCAGACATTTGAGATTTTGCCTGTAAGCACAACACCCTAAAGACCACGTCACACATGTACGCCGGAACAAAGCAGAGCGTCCTGGTGTACATGTTTCATGACTTCCACTGTCACACGGTAGAGACATCGAGAAAACCGTGTTCTTAATTAAATCTGAAATTCATGGTCAAACTCGCCGTACACAAAAACTACAAAGCTTTCCCTACAACATATTGTAGTAGTATTGTATTAGTTAGTGATAAGGGGTATTATCACAAGTGAGTGGCGTGACAGAAATGTCATCGGCAGGCTCACGCACTCTTTCTGAAACGTTTGTCAGGAGTGTTACTAGTGTCTGAGGAGGACGAAATGCTGCAACGTCATGTGTGTATCCTCAAATACTGCCTCCAAGGTCAATAGCAGGACCTTTTGCTCACTAGAGAGCAGTTATAGAAAGAAATCACACACTCACCTATATATAAGTCCTTGTTTTCTTCTTTTCCAGTCCTTTCACCTGCAGCCGACTGGCACCCCTGGTACCTACTACCTCCAGACCACATCCAATCAGGGCCTGCCACTCAGCCTCTCCAGCAGTCCGGGCCTTCCTCTCAGCTTGGCCAATAACAGCACGGTTACCTTGACAACAAGCGCCTCTCCTTCGTCACAAGAACACATCATCCTGCACAGTCTGTCGGTCAGTTTTCCTCAGGAGACAAGCCCTCACCACAGTTACTGTCCATATATAATTGTGTGCTTGTGTGTGTGTGTGTGTGTTCTCCTCAGACGGATAGCCTCTGCTCCAGTGATGGTGTCATCATCCAGACGGTCACCTCAGACAGCGCCTCCTCAGATCCTCTCAGCCAATCACAGCTGGTCGTGGAGACAGAAGGGCAGACGCAGGAAGACAGGTTAGAAGATGCCACAAGTCTCCTGGTTGGTACAGAGAGCGTTGTCCCGGAAACTCAGGAACCAATGACAGATGGTTTCACTGAAAAGGTAAAAACACACTTCTGTTCCAGATGATTCCAGAGATTTAGAAAAAAAAAGAAAAGAAAGTTTGTGGAAAAATTCTGGGAAATTGACTGTCTGGTTGTGTGTGTTTGTGTGTGTCTGCCAGGAGCTGAGTTCCCCCTCTGTGGAGCCTCCAGTGGTGCACTCTGAGATAACATCTGGCAGTGCTGTGCTGATTGTCTCTCCTCCAAATATTAGCAGCACATTGACAGGTAACACACACACGCACGCTTATCCTTTTTTCTATATTCTGTTCTGATGTCTTTTATATGCAGAATTGTTGTTTTTTTTGGTTGTTTTTTGGATTACAAATGCAAATCTTTGTGTGTTTTCAGAAACACTCCAGACTGGATGAATCAGAGAGCTCAGTTTTCACGTTGTATTGTAGACGAAGAAAAAGGAGAGATTAAAAACACAAATGTATGATGGTCATGTGATCCCATCATGTGATCCTAGATTTGACCAAAACAAAATGTGGTATAAATGTTTGTCTCTTTATTGTCTAGGTTCAGTGCACTATTGGGGTTGAAATAAGTTTTGTGGAGGAAAAAAGAGAGGAGGAAATTATGTAAACCTGCTCCTTTCCTGCCTCAGGTTTACTGTGCAAACAGCATTTTTAAATTCTTAGTGTTTCTGTAGTCAGTGCTTTAGCCTCAAGCGAGTAAGAAAACGTTTTTGCAACCCATTTTTCCATTTCCTGACTTCAAAGCACACAGAACACAAGTCAGTGTTGTCTCCTTCCTTGTGTGTCCACAGATCCGATCCTGGAGAACCAGGAAGGCTCTGACTGAGCTGGACTCTGCTCGTGAGCGAGGATTTTTAACACTAAACACAGGGGTATCTGCTGCACAGGACCATAACAGCAGCACTACCGTCTGACTATCCTGGTCTGTGAGGAGAAGCATTTATACAGAAACAGAACCTTTTTTTAAATCTGAATGGAAGTTAAAGTGTTTCCTGATTCTGATTACCTGAATGAAATGTGAATCAACTGCAGTGCCAAAGAGACTCTGAAGGGGGCGACCCCTGTGAACATTTTGACTCCATGGAGGTTACCTTCCTATTTTTGTCATTATCAGGGGAAACCAATAAAGCAAAGATGAAGTTACACGTCCTCTCTAGGCCTCTGTACACCATCCTCAGGACAATGATGTCATTTTTAGACTTTATACGGTCTACATCATAGGTTCATACCATCGGACCTTTTTAATATTGTTAATGCAGCGTTGTAAATTTTGACAGCTTTCACACCACGAACTGCTTTGTTGAGTTGACAGCAGCAGATAATAGACGACGTTTGTTTCACCATTGCAGTTTGGAAACAAAATCACAGAGGTATGTATAGAATGAAGTGATAAAAGGAACGTCAACCTCTGATGGTCTATTTGAAATGATTTCACGTGAGACATGAACGTATATTTTAAACTCCTGACTTCACAGCTTTCCTTGTATGTTTTTCCAGCATGTGACGGGCAGCAGCAAAGGAGACCAGGCGGAGCTAAAGCAGGAAGCAGGTGCAACAGAGGTGGCTGAAGACCACCAGGAGAAAGGTTTGAGCCCATCACTGCACTCTTCACCTTTTAATGTGTGATGAGAGCGTGTAGACGGTTAAACGCTTGGAGAGATTACACATCCAAAGTCAGGTCACACTGTTGGACATGTGTCTATGAGACAGACTGTATGACATCAGCTTTAAATGAGTGTCCAGTGAAACAAATGAGTTACCGGGGGCAATGTTCTCTACCTTTCTCTCCCCGTCTCTCTGCATCTCATTCTCTACCTGTCTCACTCACATTCTCCATCTCTCTCTCTCTCTTTCCCCTGTATTTGCCGTCTTCCTCCCTGTCTCTGTCTTGTTCCCTGTCCCAATATCTCTATCTGTCTTTGACTCTTCCTGTCCTTCTCTCTGCCTGTGCCAGCTTTTATTTTCCACTCGAATGGTTAAATGTGTGTACCTAAACCTGAAAATTAAAGGAGATACTTTGAATTTGTGTATGACCTATAGCTGCTACTGAACTATGTTAGCACAAAGAAAAATACAGGAAGCAGTCAGGATACATAATTGTTTATTCCATAAAACATTAAATAAAAAAAACACATGGCTTTGACAATCCTGTGGTCGTGGCGAGTTTTTCAGTTTGTACTTCTGCAGTTTCAGCACTAAAGTCTTCATTGGTCTACTTACAATGGTGTGGTTTCACACTTGCGAACCAGGGGAACACTGGATTTTAATGTAGTTTGATAAACATTAGGCTAACAAGGTCTACTGTATTTTGTGCTCTTCCTGCCCCCCTCTGATGTCGTAGAGTGGGTGCTCAAAGTTGTCTGAAATAAAGTAACGCTACATAGACCAGATCCCACACCATATTTAACAAACTCCCTTACGGCACTTAACAATGTGCCGATCTGAATAGGCAGAACATCTCAAAACGATGGAATCAAACTTTGTGCTACAGACACTGAGGAACTCAGCTCAGATTTGGAAATGTCAGGATTAGTGCAAATTTTGAATTGTGACAATCAATATGATATAGAAATAATGGATAATGATCTGTTACGGTGTGCAGGTACATGGGATGCTTGTTAATTGTCATTGGTGCTACAGCTGGCCTGAGCGAAAGTGTGTGTGTGCGTGTGTGTGAGGAAGTATAGTTTAGACAAAAGCGTGATCCAGTGCCCCTCCGTGCAAGTATTGGCAGTAATTCCACATTGGAAGTCTTATAAAGATCTGCTAGGTTTAGCAAGAATAGGAAAAGTCAATCAATCAATCCAGCCCAGATGATCAGATTAAATAAAAAGCAGCAGAAAAAACTGAAGCTTGCATAATTTCCCACAAACCCTGATGCTGTTTGTGTTATTGCTGCGTAAGCTGATGTCTACAGTACTAAAGGAGAAGGAACAGAGCTGACGTCCAGCTCTCTGTCCCGTTTGGCTTCACCCAGTGTGTTTACATGCACAGTATCATCGATATGAACGCTACCAGTATGAGGGCTAGTGAAAGTCTGAATATTTCAACAAAAAGTCAGGGTTACAAAAATTGACTGAAAACAACAGTCAAAATATTGACAGAAAAAAAGTAAAAATGTTAGAACAATGGGATATTTTGTCAGTTTTGTGAGATGTAGTATTTACAGAAAAAGGTCAATGTTATGAGAATAAAGACGTAAGGTTATGATCTTTTTTTATTAAGTCTTAAAATTTGAGTAAAAAATTCAAATGTTACGAGAGTAACCTTGTTATCTGAAACTTTTTTAAAAAATTACGTAAACAAAGTTGATATATTACACTCAGAATGAGCAGTGTCCTTTAAATTCTCAGTACATTACGACTTTATTCCTGTAACTTTATTCTTAGAATATTACAATTTTTTTCTCAAAACGTTATTCTCACAGCATTCAGCCTTTTTTCTAGAAATGTTACATCTTCATACTTTTTTTATTTTTTTCCTAATGCTGGCCTAAATACAACATTGTAGAAAGGAGTTAATAAACCTGCCAGGACGGAAAACCTGCAGGATGCGGCTCGTATAGGACCAGATTACAGACCTTAGACCCTCTTCCTTACTATGGAACATCCAGAAATTGCTTTAGGAAACGAGGTCCACCTATATGCACTGTTTTTAGATACCAAAAACGGCAAAGGACAAACCTGTTACACACTTAAAATTTTGGCAAACTGCTATTTGGAGACGTTTTTGGAATGGGACAACACGTTGCAATGGACTGTGTGTTGAAATATAAACTTGAAAGGAGACCGCCCCTGAAATGTGACACGTTTGAAAGGCATTCTGGGAAATGCAGCAAATCAACAAGTTTCATAAGTGGCAACAATTCATGACAAACTAGAAATGTAATAATCACGACAAGGAATACTGCCAGGAAATGAGTGTGGATTTTCCTTGAACTGCTGAAAATTCCAAGCATTGACGTGATATCTGTGTTTCTAGCTCGTTATAGACAGAATTCCACATTTGCATTTGGATGGTAAGTGTTTGAACGTGGCTGTGTGCATGTAAACACACTTGTTGCTCCAGCGGTTGTGTCTCAGGCAGATATATGGCCTCTTACAGTACATATTGTAATACAGATATAGATTAAGTTTCACCGTGTGTGGTGCCTTCAAAATCATCACCAACTAGTCCCAAATTTCTCCTCCCATTGTAACCAGTAAGTCATTTTGGTTCTGGTCCAGCTGAAGAATCCTTCTCCTGCTATGGCTACAAAAGGTTAGCGTGTGTAGAAGGAGTGTTTGGTTTTTGGTTTGTAATTCCTCCATTATCCTTCCGTCTTTCCTGCTCTGTTGCTCTGCGAGTCTATGAGCTTTTCTATCTGCCAAGGCCATGTCTTCCCTTCTTCTTCCTCCTGCTCCTCCTGCTTTTACCTAACGTCATGGAAGTAGAGGTTGGCACATAGACACAGCAGTACAATGGATGCCAGCATGTAGTAGATCAGATTCCTGAATTTTGGCTCAAGGTCGCCCTGCCGATACCAAAAGATCTGAAAAAGAAAAAGAAAAACGTACTGATGAACAATTTACATCATTTCCTTTAATTGATGTAAATACAAGTGATCTACTTTCCCCAAAAATCTGTTGTTTTGTAAAATCACTGGTGTGTCACATGAAGTCAAATAAAGAATTATAACTTTGTGTATTACCAGCACTATTGCAGATCCACACGCTAACAGGATACACACGGCGAAGAACACATTAAGTGGTCGAGGAGGCAATGAGGGGAAAACAAATGAACTGATCACTGTAAACTAAAAAGGAAGAAAAAGACAAAAATTAGGAGGCCTTTACACCCACACAACAGCATTTTCATCTTGGAAATGTATTGTTTGTGTGTGTTTTCCACAGTTTCATATAATTAAAGTTATGAGACTGTAAATGAGGGGGGAAGTACATGAGGAAATTCATTAATAAGTGCCGCAAAGCAAATGCTGTACCACACGGGCATAAAGAATCCTTAGAATTACGGTGTAAAAATATCACACAAAATCTCTACGTTCTAGACTTATAATCACTTCCTTTAACTTTAACTTTACATCATTCACATCATTTGAGACTTAAAAGAACCCGCAGGAACCTTGTCAAATTGTAATATAGAGAGAAAAATCCCAAGTGCATTCCAAATAAGAAGCATGTAACTGTGTTTTCCTCTGTGTTAATGCTGTGCAATCTCTTTGTTTTGCTGATGTTCTCTTGTGCTCATAAATGAAGCGTACAGGCTGCCAGTACTGCTGGATTATTACAGATAAAAGCTGCCATCCCTGAGAGGAAACACTGATTTCATCCAAAAAACAAAACTACCATTCAAAGGTTGAATAGTTGACTTACTATGGTCATTTACATAGCTGCAGTCTTAATCAATATCT
>OMNV01013728.1:0-17832 GCA_900303265.1 Brotula barbata
TTGGACAGAGGATTGTCAGACCTCGGGCTGGAAATTGATTGGACCCCTAATTGTATTTCCTGGATTGCTGACGAACGCCTCGTTTGAAATTCAGCTCGAGCGGAGGAAGGGTCAGGAAAGTCAGGGTTTGCTTTCACCTTCACACACGTGCCTTCAAAACACACACACACGCACACACACAAACATTTCATCCTTCGTTTCCTCCAGAACCAAGTTTTCAAAAGGCTGAAAGGTTGTTGGCAAGCATTTTAAGATTAATCACACTATCACATGCAGTTAGTCTTTGTTTTTGTGTAAAGTATAAGCTCTGTCATCTGAGAGTTATATTCCATCCATCATAAGCATTTAGTAGTCTGTCTTACATGTAAATAAGTTTTAGTTGGCAGAATTCACGCTAATGACAAATTGCACAATTTATTTTCTGTGATTGTTTACGTTCCATTCTACTCTTGGCAGGAAACATAATTTTGCAAATTCGCATTTTCTTCCTTGTTGTTTTTGGAAACGAGTCGGCGCTTAACTAGCTCTCACTCCCGAGTTCTTTTTCAACCAATTAGTAGGGCTTTGTTGAAAAAGAAAAACTCTATACTGGAATTACACATTGTTTTTTGGGGCTTGTAATCAGCGCCCCATCAAACGTGATTAATCAGAGGTAATTATCCAAAGAATTCTTATTTGTGTTGTTCCACTGCACAAGTTATGAGGAGAAATTAGATTAGAGCTGGTAGATCAAGCAGAACCCCGAAGAACAGACTTACTGTTGCTTCAATTGCAGAGCTGCAAACATTGTTTTTGAAGTAGTTCAAGTATTTATTGACTCACGTTGGCAGTGTCCCAACTTTTTGTTTGCTCATGGCATAAAAAAAAAATACCCAAACTTCTGATAACCAAGCAGATTTTAAACTGCTGAGTGCTTTTCTTTTAGTGCGTTCTGGCTCCTTAGAAGAAATCTTTCATCCAGTTGCATCTCCTACTTCCAGTCACTCAGCTGCCAAATGTCTCAAAGGTACTTTTCTGTCACCGTTCAATCAATGGGCTGTAGGCGGGTGTGACTTTTGTGACAGGCAACCTTAAATCTCCAGCTGCAGAACACCCTGAGTCTGTTTAAGAGCCATCAAAGTGTTTCTTCATGCCACTATGGAACGTGAAGGTCACCCAGGTCTTCCTAGTCTCAATTTGTCTGGAAGTTACGCTGCTATGGCCGTGCATAGCCACACCAGCTACGTAAACAAATGCAGATATGGTTGGGTTTCATTTTATGTTCATTGCACTGCTGGCTTTTGCATGTGGGCAGCATCAACATCATTTCAGCGCCATCTGTTGCCTTGCATAATTATAATTTCCACAATTTATTATTTCAGGTTTAATTGTCAATCAGTCCAGCAGGCAGTTAGCTCTGGCAAGTTACGCAGAGGTGCAAATCAACGTAATGTGACAAAAAACTCCAAACCAGGCCTTGTTATTCCCAACGTTCGCCTTTTCCAAACAATTCCTTGGAGTGAATGATCACCAACATTAGTTCTATCCAACTTTGATCCATTTATTTGTTTGAGATTAATGACCTGATATCTTGATGAAAAAGATGAAAAATGATACAATTATACCAATATTGTGTTTATTGTCGTTTATACAATATATTAATAATTTCTCAAAATTACATAGTTTGGATGTAGCCTATTTGGAAATGAATAAGAATCCACAAAAAAATGATATGAATTATTACCTAAATTTGGTATAGAGCACATTATCACTTGTTTTGGACTCAAAATTGAAAGTTTATGACTTGTGTGTGTGTGTGTGTAAGTCGAGGTTTCTATCTCACTTTTTAGTGTACATGGTTTTGCAAGTGATTCTTATGGGATTCTGTCACAGGAAACGTTGCCAAAAAAGTTTTTAAACTTGCAGGAGTGTGATGCGTGTCCTCTGCTGTAACCATGGGTGATGACCTGCTCAATGCCCTCCATCCTAAAACAAAACCTTCTTGAAAAGCTGATCCCGTCAGTCGGTTTGTACTCGACCCGGTGTCAGCGTCCCCGAGCTACAGCTGCATGTATGCCGTGTCCTCTTTACTGTGTAGGTTGTGCTGATTAAGGCCAGCGTTTGAAGCGAGAAGTGGAGCACTCTGACAGTCGTGTCCAGCTCTGCCACTGTTCACTCAGCAGCAAGCAGCTTGATTACAGCCGGCTTTGTGGCTCAGCTTGAACAGATGGTCGGGCTAGTACAGTCCTGCACCGCATGTACCACCAAAAATGACTCTATAAGAAAACGTTTCCATTTATATCCAAGGTTCAACCGGTGGTACGTGGAGGTCTGGAAGGTGGTCAGTGACAATGACCTCAACAGTGTGAAATTAATGGACGAGGTAGTTAAATTGTTTGGTTTTAGTTCTTCTTGTTTTTATTTCTTCACACGGGTATAGCTTAGGAACAAGTATCCTGTTTGAGATATCAATTTAGCTCTGTTTTCAATCTATCAAACTAACTTTGTTTAGAAGGATGCAACTCAAACTGTCATATCTTACACCCCTCTAATCTATAGTACGGCAGATTATGCACCATAGATCGTCTAAATAGGGCCCACAGGTCATAAAAAACAAAACAAAATATTGAGTTAGGCGTTTTAAAAAAGAATTAAGGATGGAGATCACTAGACCACAAAGTAACACTTAAATCAATAAAAATGCAAATGCAAATTTGGTGAATTGACTTAAAACTAAGTAATTAAATAAAAACACTAATTACCTGAAAGTTTGTCAGGTCACACAGGTTGGCCTGAAGTTTATGTTTTTGTTGTCTTGTTATGGTTGCTTAGTTCATGTAAAAATCTACCCTGGTGCGGTCCAGAGTGCAATTTTTCACAGAATAGGAATGGTTGATTAAATTGGTTGATTAAATTATCACAAGAATGGAGTTCTTTGTCTGGTGCATGCACACAGATGTACGTATATGCATTTTTATTGGCTTGGCAAGTTGCACAAGGCCCCGTGTCACGCTGACAGCCACATCATGATCATGAGTTCGGAGCTGTCAGACAAAGTTATAGTGTTTGCTAACAATGAGATTGTTGCATTTTGAGTGGCCATTGACCATTTGACCTTTGTTATGGAAGCCTTTCCTCAGTCTTATGACTTGAAATTCACTGGATGGCCACTAGGCAACGGTGCAGAGCAACGGTACAGCCCCTCTGTTGTGAAGATGCATCACTCCCCCATCCACCAGGGCTCTCGAATGTCAGTTATATTGTCTCATTCTGGCTTATGTGTTCCCAGCTGGGCTGGAGATCGTCTTACATAAATTATCTATTGCTGTGGTAGTCTCCCTTTATTGCTACAGGAAGCAAATACATAGCTTGAAAGTCCCCTGCAGTGATTTATAGAAAAAAGATTCAGGTGCACTGTTTGGTTGCTGTTTTATATGCAGCAGGAAACAGACGAATAGATTTTAAAGCGCTGAAGGTCAAGGTTACTCAACCTGTGATTACACTTTATTCAGCCAATCACCAGACACACACACACACACATACACACACACACACACACACACACGCACATACACAAGAAGACAGTGACTACCATTTTTGGATATTTCATACTCCATCTCGTTGTGTTGATAGAGACTGCATCGCATACCGAACAAAACATTTGGGATGTAGGCCCAAAAAAAACAAAAAAGTCACTCATCCATAATGTATCTGTGGCACTGATTTAGCCCCATTCTGTTTTCCTTTCTAAGATGTGCACATTTGTGTGTGTGTGTGTGCAATACAATTTGCAATTAGAGGCTAGGATCTAACACCAAAATATGAATAAATCCATAGAGTGCGCAGTTTAAAGAGAAAACTTGATTTGGCCTCAGTAACAGTAAGGAGAACCTGTTTCAGATTGTACTTTTAACATCCTGGTTACGTCCATTATTTATGGATGTATTGATGTCTTGCTTGTACAGGATGGAAGAGACGGTGCGGTCGCTGCTGCAGAATCAGGCCGTCCTGGAGCAGACTGCTGTGGACACAGTGGACATCATGAAGGCCTATAAGGTAACTCAATGCCTGTGCTAAAGGCCTTGGTATCCGTTACTCTTCCTGTGGTCATTGTAGCCGTTAACTCTAAAATGTAAAAGTCTAGATCCTATGTTTCCTGATAACTGCCAAAGGCTAAATGCAAATGGAAATAAATTAATTTACTTTAAGTTATTATTTTCAAGTATATAACGATCAGAGGCTTCAGATGTGCATCTCGCACCCCAAGTACATTTCGGCTCAGCTGCACAAAGCTCAGATGGAGCCAATGTGAAAGCGTTCATTACTGACCTCGTTATGTAAGAGAAATAGCTAGTGGGATTGAGTACAGAGGCAGAAAGAATAACAAATATGATTCTGAAGCACAGGGTCACCTTTCAGGTCACACTTCACAATGCGGAGCTCAACATGTTGCCTCAGTCTGTGTACCTTCCCGCGGTGTTATACGCACCCATGTTTTAGAGGAGATAGAAAGTTCTTTTGCTGCACAAGTCATGAGGAAATGCCTGCAAGTGCCTCTTTGATTGCTTATCCAGCACCTGTGTTGGGTTGTGCTGCCGACGGATCCTTCCTGTCTCATACATAAAAGATCAAATAAGTGCATTATAGCATCACTGTCCATTAGCACAGCATTGTTGTTTTCAACTTTCAACAGCTGAACATGGAGGAAAACACCTCTGGGGAAGTCAGGAAAAGGGCATCATCAGTTCAGCACATCTGCAATAAAACCAGAGCCTTTTCAGATGACTGCATTCATTCGTCATTGTGAATAAAAGACAGAAAAAGAGATAAAAGTGGTCACAGTAAAATATCAGCGCCATAAGAGTAAATGTCGGTTGCTTATGCATGCCGGGGAGCGCGAGTAGATTGTAAAACATGAGATTAGCAGGCGTGATAATATGGCGAGCTGGGGTGTTAAAGTTTTATCGTAAAATGTACGCAGACAGCCTGAGCTTATAAAATAATGAATAATGTGAAAACATAAATAAAATGTCTTTATATGCACTTTATACACTGCTGACAAAAAGTAAGCAGCACAGAAGAATGATGTGGAGATGTTTGACAGACGGTGGTTTAGGTAGGGTGTATACATGGAAATTCAACGGTGAAAATATGAATATTAGTGTCATGCTAATTTCTATATGGCCTAAGAGTTGATGAATAGTAGCTCCTAGTCTATCTAAAATGCATTTCTGACCACTAGATCAGCGGTGTCAAAGTCATAACGGAGCTGGGAGACTTTTCTGATCATGTCAAGTCTTCGCGCGAGTCCACCCATCTGTGAGACAACAAACACAATAACCATGTTGATCTCGTACATTTCAGAGTTTATATTAGACCATTTTACAAAGATAACTTAGAGGACTTAATTCACCACCATGAATCTATTTGCGTAAAGCAGTATACTCCGAAGGTATATATGCAATAAACTCCATAAATCCTCCATAATGGCTTAAATGAGTTTCGAACACATTGAAGCCATTATGAAGGATTTTAGTTCCTGCAGTGTTAGAGAGCTTTGGCCACCTTTAATTGAAGTAATTACAATTGATTCAAATGACAGTCATCCATAAAAGCCTCTGAAACCACTCCAGGGCTATAATCTGCTTCTCTGCTGTCTGTCCATTTTCTCTTTGTCCTCTAAATGCTCATACTGTTGCCAATGTCTTTTTTCTGGCAGATACTACTTTTACATCTTGTATTGCTTATGTCAAAGTCTTGAAGCTCAGTTACCAGTAAATTACTTAAATGGATAAAGTGCCAATTCTAAAATGTGAGTGTGTTTGGAGAAGTTATGGTGCTATCGTCCAACCATAAAAACAGTCACTACCAACCAAATCTGCCTTTATTTCACCAACATTTCCACCGTTTTGCATTGGATATGTTCCTATTCAGTTTTCCGCTCTTCCTCCTTCTGCTGTATTTCTGTGTGTTCAGCAGACACACCTGACAACTCCAAAGGGCAGCGTGAGGGACAGACTCCCCTCTTGGACTCCGAGCTCTCTCTGCGAAGATTATTGTGAAGCCCTTTAACGCTAACTGATGAGCTGTCATTCAAGCAAACCGCCCACTTCGCAAACACCCCCGGCAAACAAAAGAAAAGTTAAAACCAATGCCTCTAACGCAACTGTCTGATGGAATCAAACAAGATTGAAAACCTAATACATGTTTGGAGGAGATTGGATCGAGTTGAAAGCAAAGGACATTATTCCCACTTCCTATTAGGCGAGAAGCTTGGCTTCAAAATTTGGGTATAGAGGGGAGCAGCGCCCATTTGTCAGTGCTGTCACCGTCAACTTTGTCCAGCACATTAAGCATAGATATCTTCAGGTCTGACTATTATCTGTCAAAGCAGAGATAGGGATGAAAAATATGATGCTTTTGTGCTGATATATCAAGATGTTATAGGTGAAAGCCTTTGTGTCAGTTGAATAAAAGATATATTTTCTATTACTCCCTCTCTCAAGATAAAGCAATTTGGCTCAATAATTGCTGATTGTGATTATGTTTAGGTTGCTAATATGATAGCTTCATGATAGATAATTAGGTATTTGCTGAAAGATACCAATGTGATGACCAGAACATACTCGCCTGGTCAAAATATTTGAATAATTTATAGGTCAACAAAGAATTCCTTGGAGAGAGTGAATATTCTCTTTTAGTTTTCTTGTTGCAGATTGGCGGTAGTCAGCTAGTGTCTAATTAGGAGCTAATTATTACCAAAAGTGAATTATCACAGATGCCATCGAACAACACACAGAGCAACAGAAACAGAAGACAGCCGGCTCGGAGACAGAGATGGGTGCACAGCGGGGACAAAAAGAGAGAGAGGTAGAAGAAAGAGTGTAGGGTCTCTATCATTCATACAAGATAAGAGCCTTCAAGGTCACTGCCACTCCTCGGAAAACAAGTGAAACGTGATCGGGGATTAGTGGAGTGCTTCAGAGTGCAGCAGCCTCCCTGTTGTTCCATCTGCCCCGTCTGTTCTCCACCCTTTCGTTTTACACTTTGTCTTTTGCTTCCTCCTTCCCTCTGATTTCTCTCATCTCTCTCCGCTCTGGTTTTACCCATCCAAATTCCTCCTCCCTTTTCTGTCCTTCCATTTCTCACCTGCTAACATCTTTTCATTGTGCGTCAGGATAAACTCTCCGAGGAAGTGCAGAAGGACCACGATGGCCCCGAAGAGCACGGCCCCCCGCCAGAGACGCAAACGGAGCCAGACTCCGGGCTACTGCCGGCCGCCGATCCTGATGCCAGCCAAGTAGAAGAGGACAAAGACAACACCGAACTCCTGCTGGAGCGCCTCAAGGCCCTGGAGGTATGACTGTTTCGCTCCTCTCTCTCTCCTTTGTTTTCATCTCCTTCTCCTCCTGTCCACCTCCCCTTGTCTTGCGTCTGCTTTGTTGTTCATCATCTTTGTCCAGCCACCCACTATCCTTTGTGGCCAGTCTGTCTGCCAGTTGTCAGAGTCCTTTCTCAGGTGTGTCTGAAAGCATGACAGCTCATCAAATCCAGCTGGGAGATCATCCTATGAGAGAGAATTGCCACTCAGGCCTCAGGCGTCGGTTTGTTTTCTTCTTGGCTTGGGGATTTGAGCTCAACTCCGCTATGAGCCCCAAGTGGCAGGACCAACAGCCGCAGTTATCCATGCTGATTGTTCCGTCCTGAAGCCACTGGACACACATTCACAGAGCAATAAAGGACTCTGACTTATTAAACCTGGCCTCCAGTGTCACACACTCCCTCCTTAATGGCTCCATATGCTTCGTTAGTATAAATATGCCAAACGCATGCTGTGAAGCTGTAATGAAAGAAGACAATGAGGTTAATTGCAGCAAAGATGTAGGCAATTGCCTGTTGATGTTCAACTGTAAGCTATCCTCCGAGAGAGGCAGGAGCTGTAGTCAACCTGTCTGGCGATCCATCTGATCCAAGCACATTGCCCAAACATTACATTTTAAATGACTTTATCAGAAGTTACCTGCCAGTTTATTCCATTCGGCCGCACGGGTGATGGATGCACCCGCTGGCAAAAGCAGCAGGAAGGGAGCAGCGGTAATACATCACTGCCCCGTGTTGTGCGTAAACTCCACTGACACCAAATAAGCAATGTCCTGCTTATTTCTGCAGCTCGACTGATACTTCTCATTAAGCTGGCAGGCATGAACCATAGCCTGTAAGTGCTACTGACAGGAAAACACACGGATTTTAGGAAACTTGCCCATTAGACAGCATTCTGTTCAGGTTGAGTGATCAGAGCATAGATTCTCAAATTACCCACATATCATCCATCTTATTTGGTGGATTGCTCAAGCCATCCATTTAGGGTTACAGTTGGGATTCGAGTCATAGAGGCACCAGGCGATGAAAAGTAGTCCAATGCCTCTCTACCAAGCCACATCCAGCACCATTTTTTGCCAGGTGATCGCAAGGCAATGCTAGGTTAGATTGGATGTGTTATCATTCTGGGTCGGCCCCGTCACCTCCCATTCGGATGTGTGCGGAATACCCCTTTAGGGAAGTATCCAGGAGGCATCCTGATCAAATGCCAAAACCATTTCAGCTGAAATCATCTGGGCCTCGCCCCGTCCCTAAGGGTGATTCTCAACACACCATGAAGGAAAACTCATTTGGAAAAACTTTGAAAACATCAGCTTGTTTGCCAGCCTGTCGGATAAAAGGCCATTTGCTGCCATTCAGCATCCAAAGACCACTTCCAGCCAAAGCTACATAATCCATCAAAGTAAACACGGAGCTTAAATGTGGTTATGTCAGATTTTCACTTTTTATCACTGTTTTGGAATTAAATAATATTTCTCTCTTCACATATCAGGGCGAGCTTTACCCTGCGCTCAGTTTATTGTCAATCTCCCGACAATAGCAGGAAAAAATGGAAGTCTGCGGTGAAAAAGTTTTTCATTTTGCAAACGTACCCCGTGTGACACAGAACAATGAAGTCGCAGAAAATAATCGATGAAACCGTGTCCTTGATTTGTCGTCCAGAAATCTGTATTCTTAATCAATGCAATTTGTGATTGATGACAGGTGTGATGATCTAGTGGTGTGTTTTAGTACATTTTTGTAATACGGTGATAACTCAAAAGGTAAGAATATCAAAACTTTGCTCATAGATGCAGACAAGCTTTCGTCTACAGCAATGAGGCTTTAATTAGGTGGCATTTCTTCATCAGTGGCATAATTGGAATGTTTGGGCTTGTAATTGCATTCCCTATTTTAATCAAGGCAGAGGTAGTTTCGGGTAAAGGGCATAGGGCGAGAGAAGCGAGGCTGTCCGACTCCGAGCTGACAGCACCTAATATGCCGCCTGCCTCTGATAAATTGGAAACTCCCAGAGATCAATAGGGCGGTGCCTCATCACTCGGCAAGTGGAGGAGATATTACTATTAGGTCCAAACTCCAAATGGCTGGATGCCGGCCCAAAGTTCAGCATCATAACTTCCATTCCCTTGACCTTTCAGGAGGTAGCGCTTTGTAAATTTTTTATTGGCCATCCAGCGTCAGCTCTGACACATGACCTTTGCAAGGCCAGTCTACTCCTCGGCGATTGTTACTTGCGCCTCCATCCCTGTTGGTTTGTTGTCTCAGGTGAATCCAAACTCAGGGTGTGTGATTTTCTGTTGCTTTGCAGGAGCAGAACTCTGCCTTGGCCTTGGAGAATGAGAGCCAGAGGGAGCAGTATGAGCGCTGTCTGGATGAGGTGAGTACGGAGCGCGTTTATCACGAGCCACTGCGTTCAAGGGCGGCGTATTTCTGACCCAACCTTTTCTTTTGTGTCAGAGCTTGATGAAAATCACACAAAACACAAACCTAGAAGGACCCTATGAAGAGCTCAGGGCCTCTGCTTAAGAAAGAAGCCAAAATCAGTCTTCTTGGTGAAACCGTTCCTTTGTATTTGGTCCATACCTACTGTGGAAAGGTCACATAGCGAGGACTAGGTTCTGCAGTAGGGGTGGGCGGATCGATCCCAAAGATATCGATACTGCAGTACTACATCTCGTCTTTTGATGATCGACTCTAACATCAAAAGGATCGATACCTGTTTAAATTTCACTTTTCTTGTACTCTTCCGTCATCAGGGACAAATATTCATTTTTGGCAATCTTTGCTTCTCTAATCCACACTGCTCTTAACCAATCATCGTTCTTCATTTGTAAATGCAATCAATCAGAGGAAGAGTGGGGCGGGTCATCAGGGAACTGTAGTGGGTAATGGTAGTTTGAGTTTTTCTTTTGTTATTTGCACTGAGCTTATTGATCTCAATATGTGTGCACTTAAAAGAAAAAAACAAAGAAGAAACGGAAACATGTCATCGTTTTTTAAGCAACATCTAAGTAAAGGAAAGTAGAATGGAGGCTATATAAAATAAATTTTCACTGGAAGATTTGTGTGCTCTGTGTTTATTCAAAAAAGCAATATTTACACATTTAGAAATAACAAATCAAAAACAATTTTATACTCATGAAAATGTTTTCAAATTTAGCCTAGTGATGCATCCACCCCATAAATCATCACACACTGATCTCTCCTGTATGAGAGTACATAAGGCGCTTCTAAGGGAAAAAAAGTATTGGTATTAGTATTGGGATACTGACCCTGTATTTACTTGGTAATGGATTGAAACCAAATTTTCCAGTATCGTACAACCCTAGTCGGGAGGTGTGTATCTCTTGAGTGCTTGGAAATATATATATCCAAACATAGAAAATCCTGACATCGAGGCCAAATGCCTAATTCGTGTTATTGTTGATTTTGTTTGTTCACAGTAAGCACTATTGTTCTGATTATTGTTGTTAAGTAATCTAATATTAGCTGTACTGAGGTCCTGCTCTATATTACACTGGGACCTGACCTCTTTCTAGTTATCTGTAAAAGCTGATAAATGCTGTTTAGGGAGCCACATGAGGGGAATAAACCAGGACACAAACCACTCACTGTGTCCCTCGGTGCCACGGGGAATATGTCCAGCAGAGACAAGTCAAATTTGTCCAGGAATGAACGGCTCAGCAGAGAAGAAAGAGAAAATGAGGGAGGACAGCAGGGATAGAAGGAATAAAGGAGAGGGAGAGAACGTGGTTGTATGGGGTAAAGATGTACCATGTCTCCATTCTGCCTCTTTGTTCTCACGTGGCTCTGGTGTGTTTTCTTGTCAACAGTAAAGCTCTGTAACGATCTGACTTTGATGACCGCGGCTTCGTTCCAGCAACTGCACTTTGGGGTCTCACGCAGCAAGGGTAGAAAAAAAGTGTGCTAGCGGAAGGGGTGATTATTTTTATGTCAGACCAGCTGCTTGTTTCAATCTTTGTCGATGCGGTTGTGTGTGTGGGCTGGCGTATTTGTAGTTTAATTAGTTGTATCAAAGTTTCGAAACTCCAATTACGGGTTGGCCACAATGTGAACTGTGTTCAGATTTGCCGTCGGATTTCCCAGTCCTGTTTCACAATGGAGTGTTTTATAAACAGATCCGTGACTCGCAGTGTTCATTTCATCATATTTACTCCCATCTCTCCTTATTCAATAGATGAGAGTGAGAGAGAAGGAGAGAGAGAGGGAGTCGATGTGGCTTCACATCGTATTAATGAGCAATCAATGGACAGTAATCAGAGCTGCTGCTCGATCCGTTGTTGCGGTCTGAACGGTGGGTGGGTGTGAAGTGCTGTGACACTTAGGCACAACAGCACTTAAGCTGGGCACACCGCACCGCTGCACCTACATCAACACCACCATGTCAATACCACCATCAAGAAGTCTGTCCTGGTGCAGGCTTCGCTGTTAGCCAACACTGAACTAACGACCATTACGTACACTAAGAATAATAAATCAGTTCTATGGTGTATTTGAATAAATCTCCATTCCCTCCTCCTATATTGCTGCTGTCATACCTAATTAATGGCTAGTATATAAAATGCATTAACCCAAACAAACAGTTTTCAGTTGCTGTTCTGTCATACGGTCGACGCAAAATTCATAGCGTAGCCCCTTACGAACGTACAATCTGCAGAAAAAAGAACCATTGCCCCATTGTTCTTACTAAAGTATGTAATATTTCACAGTTGCCTCAATTGGCTGAGGAAGTGCAGCAGTAGCAGTGTGAGGGGGGTCAACAGAGGCCCACCTGGGTCATCCAATGTGAACTTGAAGAGTTTTTTTCACCAAACTCATTTCAAATCAATGTCAGTGAAAGTTTGCCGTGCTATAGAGGGGAGGAGGTGTGCATGCATTAGCCATAGTGAAGCACACTATAGCAAATGCATTAACCCAAACACACAGTTTTCAGTGGAGCCGTCTCAGACAAAGCCCGCATTGTGGCTCCTGCTTTTCAACTGTTACATAGAAAAAGAAGGCCACAAGTCCTCAGTAAATATGTCCCTTTCTCTATCTTTCCAAGCAGCCAACGAATGTGTCACACCATGTTTTTCTTTGTCTCTTCTCTCTAAGGTTGCCAATCAAGTGGTGCAGGCACTTCTCACCCAGAAGGTTAGCCTCTCATTTCCATGGAAACCAATTCCTAAGAGCGCTATTATTAGTTTTAAGTTGATGAGTCTTGAACACTGATTGTCTTGTAAAAAATGTAAAATGGTATGCATGTTTATGTGACTTCCCGACCAGGATCTGAGACAGGAATGCCTGAAGCTGCGAACCCGTGTGTTTGACCTCGAGCAGCAGAATCGGGCGCTGGGCGTTTTGTTCCAGCAGAGGATCAAGCCCACCTCGGACCTGCTTCTTCAGGTAGTTTGTGCAGCCGACATCCACCCACATGGAGCCCACAGTCAAAAACAAGGGAGCGTTTCAGATCACCCACAAACAACCACACACTCAGACGTGACTTATTCCATGCATGCTGCAGTGTTATCCTATCCTCTGTTAACCTCTTACCGCTCTCCTCCACATCATTAGCTGGAAGGTGAAAATGGTCACGAGTATTTCGGAAAGGTTATACATGGTTGGATAGAGGCCAAAATGTACACTGATGCAGACAGCAAGAGTACATATCATATCTGAGTGTCTTCATTAACACATTCCACACATGCACAGAGACTAATGAGCCTGATGAGTGTCGCGGAAATCCATTGGTGAGAAGAATATAAGACAAGTCTGCAGAGTTTTGTCCTTTGTCTTTATTGCATAAGAAGAAGTCTGAGTCTCTGAGAGGTCAGCAGTGCCCCGAGTGACTGACCACGAGCAAAGTATGAAGAGAGATTATATAGGCACAATTATGAATAGACACTGTTATCTGTTTCTGTGTTTGTGCTACCAGGTGCATCCTGGGTGCAGAGCTCCAAACAGGGGTGCTTCCAAGGGCTGCGTCAAGGACAGCATGACTGTAGTGAGACCCCGTTAAATGTATCGTAGATGTGTGTGAGATTAGTGAGAGTTGAAAAGTTCAGGTTGATAAGTGAGTGCAATGTCAGATAAGTATGAGCGCATATGTGTAGAATAATGTAAGTGTGAGTTGTATTTTTCTGTTACAATGAGCACAGACGCAGTAAGGAGAGCACTCAGGTTTTCTTTCAGCATCGACATTGGGTTTTTTTTGCCTTTAGTATTTTCTTGGCATTATGATGCAATGAGGAAATTTGCACGTACAGGTTACTGTGTGCCCTCATTATCTGGATGCTGTCTGCATCATGACCAGATCTCAGGATGATCAGTACGCTCCTCGCTCCATTTTTTTTTCAAAATTTAATATCCAGATAAGTTCTTTATCTGAATAAAGATTGCATGTAAAAATGATGTTCTTTTCATGACCAGTGCCATTTTTTGTATGTTTTAGCATTCTGGAGACTCTTAGATTTCATTTATTAGGTCCGTAGTGCCTTTGAACGGACCTTTTTGGATCGGTGTTATTTATACTACAGTGCAAAGAAGTGATGTAAACCACATTTAAAAGCTAAAGCTACGATGAAGTATAACAGGGATGAAAACACTTTCTGAGGAAATGATGAACTTACAGCCTCATGTTTAACACTTTAATAGTGCTAATACGTTAAATAGCACTCTTCATAGATGCTCTTCGGCTTGCTCGCTTCATCATCCCTTCTTACTGTCTGGGTGATTTTCTCTCTCCATGTCTGTCCATTCATCCTTCAACAGAGCATCCTTTTAGCGAAACAGACAGTGTGGTTAAGTGTGCACAAAACTGCACGGTCACAAAGTCTGGGACGCGTGTGGACGTCCATACATGTCCATCCAGACAGCCCTGCCGGACGCTCACTGATAGGCAGTGGATGCAGACAGTATAGTTTGGCATTTAAACAAAAAGATTCAGTGTGTCTTCTTGAAAGCCAGTATATAAGATTACCACAAGATTCTTAGGGAATGTATGGTGCTCTTGATTGATCTCAGGGCAGTGAAGCTGCAACATCTCTGGACTGGCTGCATCTTGTGAAGTTGTTTTTCTCCCTTTAAGGTCTCATTCAGAGCCAGACGCGGGAGCCCTTGTGTCAATCTTTATCAGGTTTTTGGCTGTGTTCCGTTTTGGGAGGGAAGATAAAGGAAGCACAGGCCAAAAAAGCACAGACAGCTCCTTTGCTGCTCAACCAGAGGTTTCATAGGAACTTTTAAAGTTGAAAGTTATTTTTCTTATTCACAGTCTGTGTTTGTCTGCACTGAACGATTGTCTGGTGCGTAGGGTCGTACCATTCCCTGGGTAACCATTGAGCAACTATGCAGGAAGGCTTGTAAGAAGACAAATGTAAAGCAAACATAAACCACTTTTGAAATTTGAGACAGATTTGAGAAGACATCTGGTCCGGAGCACATCGTTTTTGCCCCTTCTGACAAAGATTTGGACAAGCAACCCTCAAAATCCCCCATTTAACGGAGGGTCCACCACTTTCCTGTCTAAATTCCCCTCAACTGCCACATTCCCCTCACTCCATCTCTCATTCTGAGCGGCTGAAAATTGCCTCAGTACCATCTATGCTGCCTTGGAAAATTTCAATTTCCTGAAATGTGGTGTAATTATGAGACAGACAGACCTCCACAGGAAGGCCAACAGAGGCTTAATGTACAATTTTGATTCGTGTACTTGGCTAAAAAAAGAACATTTATTGTGTAAAGTGCATCCCATTTATAACTTTGGAGGAAAACCTTGCACTTTTCATTTATCTGATCTAGTGACAAGACTCTACCGACTAGTCTGCAAATAAAAGATTTGTGTTTAAGGCTTAAAATCACAAAATAGTATGTTATCAGGTAAAAAACCTTTCACAAACTTAAACCCGTTTTATTGACAGTTGACATAAGAAGCTAAAAGCTCAAAATGAAAATATCTATATGTGGATTGACTTTTTTCTCCAATTTAGATTTTATGCATATTATAATTTCTTGTCCATGTACTAAGCTGTATTGAAAACGTGTTAATGCATAAAAATATTCAGCACAATGAATTCTTTTACTCTGAAAGTCCAGTTTACACCTGAAATGCAGTTGCGTTACTTAAAATGTGTTAGTTTGAAAGCTCAACTTTTATTTGTAAATTACTATTATTGATTTTTAGCTTAGCACTTCGGCTCCACTCATTCTTTTCCCACCTATTGTCAGCAGTGTGGCAGCACAGCAATGAAATGTAGATTTTCACATAATTGTGCAAATTGCTGCGGGGCTGCCGGCTGTCAATATGAAAACAAGCGCTTACCTAAAGAAAGGGAAGTAAATGGAGCTGTCTGTCCATTCAGAGGAGACGAGACAAATGGAGAGGAGAGAGCGGAGGGAAGCAGAGACGGCGAGCCAGGGCTGATAAGACGAGAGGGAGCTGAGATAGCAGAAACGCACGCACGCTGATAGACAGCAGAGGAATAGAAGTGAGGGCCAAATAAGAAAGAGAAAGAAATGGGAAAAGGAAAGAGGGATGAAAAATAGTGCGGCTTTCAGTCTGTTGGAAAGCTCTTTGTCAATTCCAGCCAGCCATTATTGGACATTGTCAGAAGAAATTGCAATATAAAAGGCTTGAAGGGGGATACTGATGATACCTTTGTAGAGAGCAAGAGGTGTAATCCAACTGGAGACGGGAATTAAGGTACTCGGAGACGTGATAGAAATGATTTTTCCTGTAACTCAAGTTTGTGTAACATGGGCCAAACGAAGAAAGGAGAAGAAATAGACCTTTCAAAGTGTGCCGTGCACTTTACAATGTGTTGTAGACGGTTTCTATCGGTGAGAGGAGTGTGTGGGCGATGGTATTGAATTTGATGACGACTTTAATGTCTGCGTGTGTGCGTGTAGGTGTGTATGTGTGTTTGTCTGTGCTGTGACAACATGAAAACATAGCTTTTCACTTTGACGTATCCTTCCCGCCGCGAGTCTGCCTTATTGTTTAACAGTGGCCTTTCTGGCCTCCCCGTCAGTTGGCGATTCAATCAAAGAATTAATGGTGACGCCATCACATAGCTCCATGATGTGCAGCCGCTCTGCCGCAGCTATGCGTAGGTGAGGTGTGAAAAAGTCTATATTTGCTGTGACATGCGTGGAAAATGTGAACACTCTTTCAGGAATCATTGTGGTCACTTTTTTTTTTTTTTTTGCTTTAAAGTTTGTTTAATAATATTTTATCAAAATGCCCAAGGATTATTTCTGCCATTATTTCGAATAAAAAGCTGATCACGGAGAGTAATATGAGTGATAATGGAACAAAATAAAACATTCATGTACAATGCAGGCATTTTTAATTTGAGGAAAATATATAAAATTGATCTTTTTTCCTCAAGTCCTAAGCAGCAGGAGATTTGATTGCACATAAGAGTGTTCTATTTCCATTCTCACTGCTTATCAGCAATTAAGTGTTCTCTAATTACTTGTGGGCGTCTTTAATTTCTCAGATAAAGACTCGTGTTCAGCTGCACGGTTTGGGACAAAAGTGACATTCATGCTCCCTCAGATGAAGGATGATGAAACTATAATATGCTTTTCCATCCCGCTTGTGCGCAGTTTACGTAACTTCTATCCGCAAGTTATTCAATGAGAAAGTAACCGGCTCAGTTATTCATTGTGTATTCTTGTCAAATATGACAAGTAAGCAGCAACTGGGTTGTCCATTACTGAGACAAATGCTGTAAGATAGATGAGCCGCTCGAGGACCTCATGGACAGGAAACGACACCTGTGACCTCATTATGGATCAGGATTTTCACAGTGCGCACAGTCCAATTACTGCATGTGAAAGCTGCTGCCATAGCAGAGCAAATATGCAAGCATTTTCATAGCTAAATTGGTCGTTTAAAGGAGAATGTACACTCTTGTGAGGAAATGATGGTACATTCTGGTCTATTGCAGACAAAATCTGCACAATGGAGCCTTTAAACAGTGTACTCAAGATATTAAAGGACGAACTAATATAAATACAGTGTTTTATAATAGGAGGTCGTGAAGTAGCAGCCTTGTCATATTACAGATTGGCCTAAGCCTCATTTTCTGGTGTAGGTTGCTTTTTTCAGGCTGTGTCACTCCAGCCTGAAGTGAGGTAAGCGTACTGATGGGTGTGTTTATGCATGTTGGCTGGTGTGTTTAAGCAGTCTGTAATGATTTAACGGATGTATTCGGGTTTGCAGAGCTGTTAAAAAATACTCCCAGCGCAGCTATATTTTTTAATGATATATTGTAACTGCAAAATGACTGTATATAAAATAAAATACAATCATTCTATATAAAAGTTTATTTCCATGGCACCAGAACAAAAATGAGGAGGGGAAAACACAAAAATACAACATAAATAAAATAGACAAAATAAGTAAGTAATTATATACAGATGTTTGCAAGTTTACTATTTAATAATTTTTCTAATAATAAGTTGTATTTT